>CM047996.1:22798726-22809697 GCA_026261665.1 Melanotaenia duboulayi | reverse complement strand
CAAGCAGGATCAACATGATCCAGGTCCATTTAAAGAGCAGCCTAGCAAGGCTTCTAGCTGATTTTAAGTAACTACAGCATGAAAATGTGGAGAAAAGTATTTTTATAGAAAAATGTAAGAATGAAGGGAGGACACAGATCAGGCTGAGACACAACCTCGGCCCCAGTATCAGCAACCCTGACAGCTCCCAACATGAAGCTAGCTACACAAGTCATAGCAGAAGAAAACCACAGGAAGATGTAATAAGATCATGATGACTGCTGCTGCAACATGTAATTTAGAAGAAATCNNNNCGGTGACTGCTGCAACATGTAATTTAGAAGAAATCTGCAGGGATAAGCACACCTGGAACTGACAATATGAGCTTTTAAGTTTTAAGTTACGTTTTAAGGCTTCTTCCTATGAACAAAGTGGTGGTCAAACAAAGCACCACTTGGTTAAAGCTAAACAAAGATGTGAATTGTGATGACACAGATCCTGATACATAAGAAAGATTTTAGCTTTCAATTAAAGAGAAACCTGTCTACCTGGAAATATCAGGTGGTTCATATGAGCTTCAACATGGCGAGCAGAAAGAAAATCCTGGGGGCTTAAACTAACAAATCCTGCAGTGATTTTTGCTCCTGTAAGTAGACATGTTGGTGCTTTTACAGTATAGCATTGTTGACAACAACCTGCTGTTTTACTCCAGCATGGCCTAGANCTACAAACAACATCCTGCTGTTTTACTCCAGCATGGCCTAGATTCTTTATACAAGGCCAGTTTTTATCATCTTCATCAAAAAGATGGAGAAACTCCTGATGAAAAAAACATCAGCTCAAGTTAAAATTAGCTCAATATTGCTTAGCAACCTTGTTCTTGGCGGGTAAAACAAGAAAGCAGCCACAATTTTTATCACCACCAGGAGCTTTAATTTACCCACAAAGCATCAGAAGCTAATGAAGGGAAACTAACCAACTGAATGGAAGTGCAAAACTTAAACCAGTGATCGCTACAAACCGATCTCCTTTTGATCACAATGAAATGGGTACACGTAACTTTTCTTAACATCTTTTTATAAAATCCTTGGTTTGTTCTCCCTATCTAATTTTATGACTTCATGAGGAATCCTGAACTAAGCTTGCTGACTTTTAAAATAAACTCATTGGGCCCAAAAACAACTCAAATGTAAAGCATTTTTCAGCGATAAAGAACATGGTGCCATAAACTCTGGTCTAAAATGGGCTAGCTGGACCACCACTTCGTTTTATGCACATTATGAGGCAAGTGTGAGATTACATGAATTTAATAGTAACTATAATTTCTCTAATGTGCATTTACTGTCTCGGCTCTGTAGATGGCATTTCGGCAGCACGTAGCAGTGAAGATGTATAGGCATGTATAGGCAACTTCTCTGTTTTACAACACATTAGCTTTTTTTGACTTAATAAAAACCTCTTTATCTTTTGTTACCACCAAGGTTCTGGTGTCTATTCCCAACCACAACCTCAGCTAATTTGCCCTGTTTAGTAAATCTGGTCCTATTTAAAAGACAGGAATCCTGTAAATGTGTTTTAATAGAATTTTTTTCTCTTTGTGTTTTGCTGATGAAGCGTATTTCCAGATGAATGCAGCCCAGGTACAGATCACCGGTGCACCAGCTGCTCGATGCTTGCAGTAAATCTCTCTCTTTGCAGCCTGTTTGTTGAAGCAGCTTTTTTATGCATCGTTGGGCTCTGTGCTGCTGTTTATTACGTCTGACGCGGCCGTTATGATGAACTGTTCATCACAGCTGCTTCTTATTTCTGCTGCACATCACCAGGCTGACATGACAGTGAACCAAGCCTGTCAGGATGTGGTTGATTCTAGAGGATGAATAACAACTGGAAATGTGTTCAGATACCGTACAGCCTCAACTGTCTTCACAAGGCAGTAAATATACAAGTCACTAATAAATAAATAAATAAATAAAAATGTTTTCCTCATATGTGACCAGAACAGAGGACTTTAAGAGATGTAGAAGATGCAGATGTGAAGATTAAAATCTATTTATGCAAGTACAAAACTTGATAAGATCCGATCATCTATGACAGGGGTCACGTTTTAAATGTTGGTCAGGGTCCAAATTCAGGACAATTTGATCTGAAGTGGGCCGGACCAGCAAAATAATTGCATAACAACCAATAATTAATAAAAATATGATCACGACGTTTACATCTATTTATAAAACATTTTATAAACAACCTGAACGTTCTTAATAATAATAAGTGTAGTTTCAACAATATTTTGTCTGAGTTACACATTTACATTTTATTTCATTTTTATCAAATTTTATCATATATACATAAATATCTTTATATTCATAAATATAATGTTATCTATTGATTAACCGATATATACATATTTTGATTTCAATATTAATTTAATTGTAAATTTGAAATTTTTAAAAATTTTCAATCAATCAATTTTCTATTTATAAAATTCTATTTAAAATGTTTTAAATTTCATATCTAAAACATTTTTTTATTACAGCTTATAGTTAATTTGATGTTTTTCTCATTTTTATTTATTCTTTTAATTTAAATATTTTATTTATTTTACATATTTACTCATTTACATGTTTGGTGATCTGCATTTAATTTAAAACATTTAATCCCAGGTATCTGAAAATTAAAAAATACTGTATTTCACCTTCAAATCTCTAACTTGTCAAGAGCTAGAAGTTCCACATGTGTAGTAATCCTAACCACCTGACTCACCTCATAACACAGTAACCTCACAAAGTCAGACCTATTAAGTAAGAAAGATATAAACGTCCTAGCCTTGCAAAGGTTTTATATTAAAACATCATGTGGACAAATTAGGAATCACAGGCACGTTGATTAAAATAATTGTATTTAATGTAAGCTATGTCATTTTTGAATTGACTAAATTCATCCCACAGGCCAGATTAAACCTTTTTGCAGGTCGGTTTTGGCCCCCAGGCCATATGTTTGACACCCTGATCTACGCTGACTTTCACATTTAGAAACGCCCTCTTTGGCTCCTCAAAGCCATGCAGTGTATTTTCGGTGTGTACGTACAGTATCTGAAGGGCAGAGATCTTGTCTTTGAGCACTTCCTGTGCTTTGTTGAAGTCTGACAGCATGTTCTGCGTCTCTCTGCTGTGGGCGGCGCTCAGCTCGGCCAGCTCCCTCTCGTGCCTCTTCGTCAGCTCCTGCTCATGAGCCCTGAGGAGACAGAACAGCCGGCTGAGTTTCTGAGTTTTCACTCAACATGATAAATTGGTTTAAGTTTGATGACACACACTTAATCAATACTGAAGATGGTAACAAATGACTGAATCTAAAATAAAAATACACCTTTTCTAAGCTGTTATGATGCTGAATATGTAATTAGATGCTTTACTCAGGTGAACTGAAAAGCCAGCAAGTTTTCATAAAAAAGCACAATAACCAGATAATATTAATGGCCTGATGTGTAAACACAGTCTGTGTTGTAAGTGGTCAAGAGGCAGCTAATTTACTACCGTTGCTCCATAAGGCTGACATCTTTTTTAATTAGCTTAATTAAAAACCTTTAACACAAATCTTTTTTGCAAAGCAATCATTAACAGCTGTTAGATTAATAGGAAACATTAAAAACAAACAAAATTTCCCTTTGAAATCTAGTTTGAAGCATAATCTAATACAAGTAGCAGGGGATTTATTCATTAGTCTTGTTATTAACACCTTTAGGGATGGAAGTGACAGAATAATTTTACTTTAAGTTGATCTGAACTTGTCTTTTCTCTCTTCTGTCTTCCTGCCTGTGACCTGCATCTTGTAACATATGCTCATATTTGATGCTGTTGATGTTCATCTGACATTAATTATATCATAAATTACAGGAAGAGACTGTAACAACCAACGTACAGAAGCCACGGCTGAGTCACTCCATGTATTTACTTGATGTTGGCTTAAGATGACGGCTCCAAAACAAGGAGTATCTCATTTGGTTAAATGCCTGTGGCCTTGTCTCCTCTCACCATCTCCTTATCCCATTTCCTAATTTGCACTCACTCGATTCCTCCCCTTGACCTTTCTCCTCACTTCTTAGTTGGTCCCACCGGAGCTGGAAGTGGAGGAGTTGAGGTCAGACACGAGGAGAGAGGAAGCGAGGTGACAGATATTTAACCAAATGACACATTGCTCCTTGTGAGTCGTTATCTCAAACTGATGCTAATTAGAAATGAAACATGACACAGCATCTAGCCATTGTTGTGTTGCTGTAAAAAGATGAGAATTTTCAGTTTTTCATTTTATATTTACATTTATCTTTATCTACGGTGTGTAACTACCCATTCACACAGATGATGAAAAGACTTCTGGTAAGGATGCACATGCTCGTTATAGCTCGTTCCTCCTGGTACATTAAAGGATGGAGACGACAACATCAACATATTTGACTGTGAATGACTGAGAAACCAAGGAGATGAGTCTCTTGTATTTCTTCCCATTTCTTTAGTTGCATTAAAAAAGTAACAAAGATAACACAGATTATCAGAAAATAATTATTTTAGGTAGTTTCCCAAACACGGTAGGACTCAGCATCATGTGCATTGTGTCCCTAAAGCAACGTTTCCAACTTTAAAACAGTTTCTGACTTGTTTTGATGGTACACTGAGGTTCANGCTACAGCTGTGTTTTGTTTCAACAGCATCTCGTCACACACCTGGATATCAACCACTGGCATTGGATGTGCATCATGGCCGATTCATCCAAAAAAAAAAAAANTTATGCACATTCCTGGAGTCATAGTTGCCCTACAGTATCTCATAGCCAATTCATCCAAAAAAACAAAACAAAAAAACCCAACATTCTTGGAGGAAGAGAGGAAATGAAAGAAAGAAAATGACAGAGCAAGAGATTAGACAAAAGTTAATNGCAGTATCTCGAGAATGAGAAGCTGCACTCAAAACAATTTTTTTTCCAGCCCAGGGTGCTCATTTATAAAGCTTGNCCCACAGAGCAAGAGATTAGACAAAAGTTAATATCTGACTGACTTTTATTGGCTGGAGAGAGCTCAGAGAAGAGACAGGAAGCAAGATGGATGCTGAATTAGCGGTGGTTAGGGGGCACCAAAGTGAGACTCTCCCAACTTCAAGTCAGTTGTTCATATTTCTTTAAAAGTTCCCCGCTTTGAAAGTCAGAAAATAGAATTTTTGGACAATAAAGAGATTTCTAAAGACCTGTTAATGGAAAATCTGGCATATCTCAACATGGTGGCATACATGCCCTTACAACATTTAAGAAAACTGGACAATTGAAAGACAAAAAAAGAGGTTTCACGTCTAAAACTATCTACAGCAGATGAACAGGGTCTGGAATGATGAAGAAGAAATAGGAACCAATCCAGCAAAGACTTGGTTCAGGTCCTGAGAGATGCATCTGATCTATCTACTGGTCTCCAAAGCCACATCAGGAATGGTCTCCACGGAAGTGTGGCTGTCAGAAGTCATTCTTAAGTAAGGGAAACAGGGAGAAANCTGGACTGAAATTAGGAACCAATCCAGCAAAGACTTGATTCAAGTGTGACACATGACACAAGAACTGGACTGAAATTCAGTGACTGATGGAGGGATGAATCCTCCCCAGAGCCCACACCTCAACATTGTTGAAGCATTGTGGGCTCATCTGGACAGAGAACAGGATAAAAAGTAGAAAATATCAAAAGAAGAGCTTTGTAAAGTCCTTCAAGAAGTCTGGAGAACTATTCCTGAAGACTACTTAAAGAAATGACAAGAAAGCTTATCTAAGAGGGTCCAGGATGTGTTGAAGAATAAAGATGCTCAGACTAAATACTGACTTTCAGAATTGTACAAAACTATCTTCTTTATAAGTTAAACTTGAATTACGATATATTACACAGTACAAACAGAGAGCATTTTGTCAAAAACAGATGACGTTGGTGTGTAATTTTTCACAAACACATCACATGACGTCACGTCTGTAGAAGGAAGAAAAATCTTCCTCTTCATGGAGCTGTGTGACGATCTTCACCTTCAAAGCTCCAGCACAAAATGACGTATGATGTGACTCAGAAATGACAGAGTTCATATTACTGTCTAAACAGACATCGTTTCCATTTAAGACTTTATCTGGGACCTGCAGACTGAGAAATATAACTGAGTGCACCGCGGAGGAAATGTTGGTGAGATGAAAAAAAAGACGATGCATGAAAAAATGACTGGAATCATGATGCAGGAAGAATAAGAACAGCACATGACAAGAATGACAATGTTAAATATGAAATACATGTGGAATAAATAATTAATCTTCTTCAATATGTTCAACTGGAGGATTTGCAATGGTGAGAAAAGAACTAAAGGCGCACTAGATGCTAGAAAATAGCAATGGGAGATAATAATAATGAAATGAGGAGAAGAAAAAAGCCTAAAGTGAGGAGACGGAGAGGAGGGATGATGGAGGGGGAACATGGATATCTGTCTGCCTCTCGTTCTGACTCCGCCAACTCTCCCTGAGGGGCACACATCCCATCTCTCCCTGCTTCCTCTTTATTTATTTATCAGCCTATTTTTATCCCTGTGACCAGAATTCAGACAAGGAGTTACATAACAGAAGTGTGCTGTGCACGAGCCTGCATCAGAGAGGGAGGAATGCGGGAACATGAAGGCGAGCGGCGCGCAAATTAACCAGAAATAATGGAGCAACATGAGAGCAGCCATCAGACAAACACACACACAGACAAACCGTCGAAGACAGAAAATACAAGATGATTGATTAGACGGAGTAGCTGGACCACATTAGCAGTACAGGGCTTCTTGAAAAAGGATATGCAGCAGGAGACAGATAATTATACAGCAGAATAATGAATAAGTCTCACATCTTCTAATCAATAAGTTCCTGATAGAAGTGAGACAGAGGGAGGCTGAAACTGTGTGTGTGTTAGGGATTTGCCTAGTTCATGCTTTTCTTTCCCTCTTTTATCTCCGAGTAATGTCATTAACACTCGACCAATGAGGGATTTTTGAAACTACCAGTGAGCAACACACACTAGTGACAGGTCTGCTGCTGGCTTCTGTGGGTTCGGATCTGTGTGGGCTCTGGAGGAAGGGGCACAGGTGTCAAAGATAGCCTGAAAATGTCACTTAGTGCTTTTAAAGATGAGGAAGGATTGTTTAATGGCTTCGTTTGTAGGACGCATGTCAGCTTTTTTTATTCCGGTTTGCCAGACAGCAGAGGATGACTACGCCCCCTGCTGTCTTTTGAAGGATGCCCCAAGGACCATTAAAAGGGATGAGGGATCCTACACTCATCACACACTAGGGATACCATCCTTGTCAAGGTGCCAGACATCAGGGGGGTGTGGTTGTCCTCATCTGTCTGGAAAACCCGAATAAGAACATCTGAGACACGTCACAGTAACATCACACGACCCTTCTGATGAAGGCTACAGGAAGTAGCCAAAACCTATGAAGGTATGTTTTCCTCTGATGAAATTTAAAGATGCTTCTCTGCATCTTCTGTGTTCTCCAAGCACCTACAATCTGTTGCACACGTTAAAAGATAATTCAAGGTTATAGTCATTTCACTTTTTTGTTTGTTTCCATCATATTTGTTGTCAACGTTAAGTTGTTGACATCATAATGTTATATCAAAGGCGAGGGAAGTATAAACTCAGTTTAAATGGCTGTTTTGGAGCCATGTAGGTGGAATGTAGCCATGACTTGTGAGGATTGATTGTTTTATAACAGGGAAAGGAGTCTGTACAAGCCTTCTCAAGATGCAAAAACTGTTGTTTTGTTTTTTTATATGTGAACCTCTTTTGCTGACATCCTGCATTAAAAGTGCTATATAAGTGCTTTGGTTTGGTAAATCCTGATTTCTGAAAGTTTTCTACAGCCATCCACACCTTTATCCAGTAGGCGGCATATCAGCAGAATACCCAGCTATGTAATAGTGTGATGTAATAGTAGCACAACATCTAAGATTGGTAAGATTGGGGGCCCAACAGAAGGATTAAAAAATGGGACGATTTGGGTCAGATATTGTAATCTTCAAGTTTTGCCTGTGAAAATATAAAAAAATGCATACTGACCCATACCGACCTGTTCAGTGTTGTTTTTGGCAGGCATCTTAGTTTTAGTCACATTTTAATAATTTCTAAGTTTGATAGTTTTAGTCCAGTTTTAGTCAACAAAAACTCAAAAAGGTTTTAGTCTACTTTTAGTCAAATAAAAGTTTTAGTCTTTTAACAAATTATTTTAGGTCAATAATACGTATTAAAAAGTGGAATCAAGGTTGACAGGTTATAACAAGTAATTCATAAAACAAGTTAACCTTAATGCTTTTGCATAATAACCAGACCAGACCTACAGCTTTAGCCGAGACTTTCCCATCAACAGGGATGAAATGCTGCCGTACTGAAACCTTATATATACATATTTCATCTTTTTTCATGAATTGATGCCTTATCATACAAAAATGTCACACAAGAAAATAGCAGATCTTTAAGTTCAACATATAGCAACACACTGTGAGCTTATTTGGTTATTTTCATCAGTAATGACAAAATTAAAAGGAATGGTTTTAGACTTAGAAGGTTTCCCAGCCAACAGCAAATAGATCTACTTAGGGAATCAATTACTCCAAAAAAGTAAAGAGCAACAACATCCTTACTTTGGTAACTGTGGCTTTATTTCTGAGAATTTTCTGAAGAGCAACACTCCACCCTGAACACACACATGCCCATAATATGAGTCATGGATGAGGAACACATGCTCAACTTGACCTGGTCTGCCAGTGAAATTATGATGTATTATAGTTAAAATATGTCCATTTCTTCATCAGAGAGCCATTTTTAGCTCGTCACTGTCTCGTTATTGTCATGAAAAAAAAGGTTCGTCAATTAAATTTGTCATCGTCATCATTGATGGACCTGCTGGACAAAACGGGGCTTAATCTTTCAAGAAAGCATCATTAATTCTTTTAATGGGGAAGAAGGAAGATTTGGAAGATCTGCCTTTGAAGTTCAAGTTTTCTGACACCTCTTTTTTGTTCTTATTAAACAAATTAGATTTAATTACTTAACACAATGCTTCAACATACTAGTAGGTGGATGTTTGTTAGCTTTGTGCTCTAATTCACTCCCTTAATTTTTGTTTGTGTGTCCAAAGGAGTCAGGATCGCGGTTTCCTTTTTTTCTCAAACAAAAACTTGAATGTCTTATAATTTAATTGAATTTAATTTAAATATACATTCAGATTACTGGAAATAAAAAATGAAAAAGACACATCCAGATGTGGGTTTTCTTACATTTTATTAAATGGACTTTTATGTGAATTAATGCTTATTTAAAAACATTTCAGAAAACTTTTCAATAGTTTCAGGATATTCAGGGTCAGCTGGGAACTTTGTTTTTTTAAATTACAATTAAAACCAACTTTGACAAAGTTGCGCAGGTTCTGGTTAGCTTTTATAACTCTGCTGATGGATCAGTTATAAATTTGTTTTCACTGCATAAAAAAATAAATATGTGGTGTGACAAAGTAAGAAAAGTAGGAATCATGTGAGTCAAAGATCACCACTTAGGTTTATTAAGATGAATGAACATTCATATAAATGAAGTCTAACTCTTTGTTTATTTGTTTTGTATCTTTTCTTTTTTGTATCTTTGCTTTGGTCAGATATTTTCTATTACAGACACAGCAAAGCCACCGGCTTCAGGTTTTTATGTTGCATGCCAGCTCAGCTCTTCACTCACACCATCATACATGGACCAGTCTGATCTTACAGGAGTGAATAAAAAGATGAGTTTAAAGCCTTGATTCCTTATTGTTAAAGTAAAACGCAAGATTGATCCAGCTGGAAAAACTCACATCGTACAGCCCAAACTGATCCACAAACACATACGGTAATTTATATTCAAAGTAAAAGAAGAAATAGACAAACGAAACAAAACAAGGCGGTCGAAGAGAAAAGGAAACTCGTACCGGATCTGCTGGTTGGCTTCACTGCGGATCTTGAGCACCTCTTTGCCCTTCAGCTCCAGTTCTTTTGTCAGGGTGCTGATGTTCTCGTTGAGCGTGTGGATCTGGTGGTCCAGCTGAGCGATGTGGTTCTTCTTTCGGGACACCTCCTCCTGCAGCTCAGAGATCCGGCCCAGCAGTTCACGCTCCTGTGAAAGAGAGCGGTTAAAAAGGATTTATATTTACTGATCTGAGCTCAGTTTACAGAGTATAAGATGCTGATGGAGAAATCTCACAGATTCTCTCCACAGCTGTTCATCATGTCTATTGTGAACTTGTGGTGGTGCAGAAATGTCAGAAATAGTATTTTATAACAAATAGAATAAAGACCCCAGACACTCCACTGCCTGCATGTCAGGCGTTTTAGGACACTTAAAGGTAATCTGTAAATTCTAGCTACAGAAAATCACCCAAAGCAACAGAAACTACATCCTACACACTAAAATGTTAATTAAGAGTTTGAAAAGAAAGCATATGTAATATGCTGCAAAACACGGTGCTTATTAGCTAACAAGTTGGTTATGCAAGTTTGTTTCATAAACCTTAAATTAAATTATTTTATCTGTTACATAACTTAATTAATACACGAGGGTTTCAGTTTGAAGTTTCGACTTTCAAGAACAGCTCGGCTCTCCAACCTGCTGAATGGTTTCATGTAAACATGACCAACACTTCAGATTACTCACGACCACCTGCTGAGCCGCTCTGCAGTGAGGGGAGGCGTTTCTGTCGAGGTTTGAGAAGGAGAAAATGAGCAGCGATGCTCACAGCTAGTGGGGTGGGGAGGTAAGGGTGCGTGGGTTCAACACCCACATAAAACACTGCTTTCACAATGACTCCATTATCAGATTGTCACTTCAATATATGACTCACAACTGAAACTTTAAGTTATTTCTGCTCTGTAGACCATCTGTAGAAAGAGCCAACAGGTTTTGCTTTGTGTATATATATATATATATAT
>CM047996.1:22760833-22789366 GCA_026261665.1 Melanotaenia duboulayi | reverse complement strand
GGAGTAAAATAGTCCAAATTTAGTTCAAAGTTAGTTGAAATTTTAAGGTTTTAATACCCGTAAACACACACACACACACACACACACATCATTCTTAAAAGCTCACCCAGCATGGCTTTGCCCTCATCCTCCAGTTCAAAGCGCAGAGTTTGCAGCTCCTGCTCTGACTGCTGTTTGAGCGTCTCGATGCTCTGCCGGTGAGCCTCTCTGAGAGACTGCAGCTCTGCGTGGTGATGATGGCGGAGACGCTCCTCCATCTCCTGATGGATAGATGCCGTGGGGAAAGACAGGAGTGGGTGAGAGATGAATAAATTTGGGGGGCAGGAGAACAGGGAGAAAGAGGAGAACAAAGTGTGGGACAACCAGAGGGAGAGAAAATGAGGAGAATGAGAAGAAAAAAAGGAGAGAGATAAAAAGAAGGAAAATAAAAGTGAGACAAAGTAAGAAACATCAGACCATTTCTGCTGCAGTTTAAAAGGTCAACTTCTATAACACAGTGCAACTAAAAAAAGCACATCTTTCTAATATTGAGGTGTGCATTGCTCAAACTTAACACATTTAACTTATTTTACCTTCAGTTGTGAATTTAGAGACAAACATTATTTTGTTTGATGATGTGCAGCTGCACAACATTTTCATGGCCTGATGCAGCTTTTCTGTTGCACCCTTTAAGAAACCCTGTGATTATCTGTGTGTAAAAACCAGAAAAGGGGATTTACTTTGGGCTAGAAAACAGGTGTTGCTCTGCAGACTAATTAAAATAAAAAAAAAACTGTTAAAGAGAAAAAAAAACACGCTGCTGCTTCCATCAGTTTTCAAATTGTTTTAAGTGTGAGCCCTAAAAGTTCATCATGGCTGCAGAAAATTACTGTTCACAGCAGGTTTAGCTAATTTTATTCTTTTTTTTTTAGTTTTACAACAATCCATCAAGAAGGAACCTCTGCAGTATGTTAATTCACAAATGTGCTGGACATTTAAAATTTTATTGCTTGTCGGTGGCCTTTTTGTCTGCTCCTGATCTTTATAGGGGGTGCAGTTGCATTTGCATGATCACACCCATCCTTTAACACAGCTCATTCCTCACACTTTGCTCTGGCATACAGACTATCATTTACAAACACACATGTTCAAACAGGGAAAGCGCGTGCCAGATGTTTTCCAAAGTCATTTTCCCAAAGAATTTTTGACAGAAACAACGAAGTGACCTTGTTTTTGTAGGGTGGAGAACTTGTTGTCTTATTTTAATTTCCTTCTAATGTGTTTTGTATCCATTCAGTCTCTATTGTAAATGGCACCCAGTTGTTGGTATCGATAATTGTGTTGATATGGTGGGGTTGTTAAAGAAATGTTGTTTAACTGTTTGGTTTATCAGCAATTATTGACTAAATAGCCTGATGTTCTTTTGGTGCATTTTTTACATTTGGTCTGTTATTTTCTAGTTTTATGGGGCATAATTGTAAATAATCACAAATGGGCTATTTTGAAGGCATCGGTTTTTCCTAAATTGATGCAGCAGGAACTACTGTCATCTTTTCACACACTCGGTGCTGGTGTTGTTCCTTTAGGTACTCCTGATGATTGTCTGCTTCATTTTCTTACAGATACTGAAGGATGTTTTCGGTTAAATTCTTTTTGTAGCAGCGGGTTGTTTAGTTTTTCTATTTTTGTTTTTATCTTACAATTGTTGCAGCTGATTTCTTGTCTTTGGCACCTTTATTTCCTTTTTCCTTTTTTTCCCACTAAACCTACAGTTCATACTACAACCATCTGTAAACATATTTCAATCCTTGAGGTGAAAGACAGTTTGCTTTGGTTTTACCCCCCGTCATCACTGCTCTGAATAAACTCAAAGAACACTGCTGGTTCAGGATTCAAAGACATGGCTGAATGGAACTATTGATAAATGTTCTCAATATATTATTATTTCTATGTGCTTGTGTTTGTCCTTGAGGTACACTGTACAGACTTCTGAGAAACCAATTTCCCAGTAAGGCAAAGCAAGGCAAGTTTATTTGTATAGCACAATTCAACGACCGGGCGATTCAAAGGTGCTTTACAGAGACACTGAAACATCAGAAAATAAGAAGCATAATTTAAAATTAAAAATAAAAGAGAAAGGGAAAAGAACATTAGATAAAAACAGTTTTATAACATGATCAAGTTTTAAAATTCCTGCTTAAAAGAAACAGATGCAGATTTGGAGTTTTAAATAAAAACTACTGAAATGCAGGTGGGTCTTTTACCTTGTTTATTTCAGCTGATCTGAGGCTTTCTAGGTGTTTTTTCCAGACATGTGGACCATAGAAGCTAAATGCAGCTTCTCCATGTCTAGTACTAATTCAGGGAACTGAAAAAAAGACCGGATCCAGATGATCTGATGGTTCTGGTAGGTTCATAATGGGTCAAGAGGTTACTGATGTATTTATCATTCAGAGCTTTATATAGCAGAGGCTGTAAATCTTAAAAAAGACGAAGATGTTCTGAAAGTTTCAGTCAAGATGCTTTAACTTTTCTAAAGTTTTAAGCACTGGTATTAGAACATTTTAGACCTGAGAGGACTTTTCGGTTTTAGAAATAATCCTCGCCTGGACGAGCTGCTGCAGATGTGTGTGGACACTCCAGCGGGAGACGGTCACGGTTTGAGAAAGTCAGTTTTAGAAGCTGCCAATCTCGCTTACTCGTTGGTATTGGTCATTGGTGCTTATGTACCATGGGTCAGTAAAACCATAGCTTTTATTCCTTTAATTAAATAGACCACATTAATCACTCCTAATCACACTGAATCCTATAATTACAAATCGACTTTAATGTTGTTACATTCACTCCCTCTTCTCTGTGTGTGTGTGTGTGTGTGTGTATGTGTGTGTGTTGGCCTAGTGACTCAATCTTCTTTCCATTAAAGGGCTGTCAATATCGGTTACTTTACTGGTGGCTGAATGCGTTTAACTAAGTAAAAAGAGTGACACCGATGAACAAGTGTGAAAGATAAACATACAAAGAGATGAGCAGAGGCTTTCAGCCCTCTGGCAGGCTGATCCGGCAGCTCTTAATCCCGACCCTGAGGACAACTTAAAGACATAGCTGGAGGAGCTGAGGCCTCTGAGAGCGCTGCAGAATCAAAGTGTGTCTGATGTGTATTCAGGTGTGAGACTGTCTGGTGACGGAAAACTGAAAAGCAGAATTTTAATGCCCAAACTAACCTAAAGGACTTTACCAAAGGGATTTTAAACAGGAGTAGCATGTTTCCTCTCCAGCTGCTTCAGTATGATAATGTTCACTTCATTCAAAGCTTCTTCTGAGCGCTGCACGAACAGAGGCTGCTAAAGATAAAGTCCTGTGTAATTTGTTCAGTGTCTGACTGCGAGGAATGATTGCACCAGCCATATTTTAGTAAAGTTTTGCCTTAAATTTAAGATTCGAAATTCAGATTCAGAAGATGTTTGAGAGGCAAAAGCAAAGATATGAATTTTTGCAACAAAAAAGATGTTTTTTTTTACACTTGTTACATATCATTTTCAAAGTTTACCATTTTACTTAAACATGCAATAGTTTATTAGTCAGGCAGATAGAAAATTATTCACTTAAAGATTTTAATCTAATGAAAATGTCAGAAACAGAGTCTGCTCAAGCACAGGCGAACTAAGCGTCTTTTTGTGGCACCACCAGGGTGCACTTAAAATGTCAAGACAGCTTGATAAAAATAAAAATGATACGTTTGAACAATTTAAATAAAAATGAGAATACACACAAAAACTTTAGAATCTTTGAGGTTCACCAACATAGGAAGTCAAAGAGAAATCAGCGATAGTTTTAAGTTACTTTGTAGTGGAAAATTCTATCATTTGCACTAATTAAGCTAGTTAGCTTGTTTGCATAAATATTAATGTAAAAATATGCAACAATCATATATCATCATCAGCGAATAGAGATGAGTAAATACTGAAGTAGTTATAAAAAAGAATAACTTAGGGTTGTGTTTAGCTCAACTGATGAAGCAGCTACCCTATAGCTCTTGGATGCAGCTGGCCAAAGTTTAAATTTCCAGTCTGGGCTTAAAAATAAACCAAAATCATCAAATCCAAATTTAAATAATTTGATACAGTAATATCATCTGATTTAACCACTTTTTTCTATAATGATTTTATTTAAAATAAAACAAATACATATTGAAAGAAATGTCTATCCATCCAGTCCCAATTTTACGGGGATGTTTATGGTAATGTTAAATATTGTTGTACCACCACGTCTCTGTCAACATCAAATAAAAGCTAGGAGGGAGTTTCTAACATGCTCTATTGAGAAGGTTCACAGCAGCACTCCAGGTCACATGATCTGATTATGCCAGTTAGATCAAAGATCCTCGAAGTTTAACGTAATCACGATCCCATCAGCATTTAGCAATTTAACAAAACCAAGTGAAATCTATTAAAACTTCTGAATCAAATTTTCCTTTAAGAGTAACATGGTTTAAAATGTGTGGGTTCTGGTATGGCAGTGCACTTTGCTCCACAGTCTGTGTGTTTAATCAGCAGCTAGAGATTGCAGTCCATTAGTTCTACAAAGAAGTTTAAGCTGCAGAAGAGTTTCCCACTATCATTTCAAGTAAGCTCTGAGGGAAGACAGCCATTGTTCATGTGTTCATTTTTATTGCATAATGGAGTTTTACAACAGCCGTCATCAAGCCACTACTAAAAAAAGAAAAACGTTGACTCATCGCTCATGAGCAGCTACAGGCTGATATCAAACCTCCCCTTTCTTAGTAAGATTATAGAAAACGCCGTCTTTCAACAGCTGCACAACATCCTGACGCTAAGTAACTGCTTTGATGTCTACCAGTTGCCTCCGTCTGGGCCCACTACTGTTCAACCTCTACACGCTGCCACTCGCTCAAATAATGAAAAACAACTATTTATGTTACCACAGTTATGCTGATGACACACACATCTACATAACCATCTCACCAGGAGACTTCAGTCCCATGCAAACACTGATCAACTGCATCAATCAAATTAAAGACTGGATGTGCCAGAACTTCCTTCAGTTAAATGGAAAAAAAACAAAATCAACAACAACAAAAAAACAAACAAAAAAAAACACTGAAATAGTAGTTTTTGGAGCCAATGAAGAAGGATTAAGAATCAGGATTCAGCTTCAAACATCTAAGTTTAAAACAACCAAGCCAGAAATTTGGAGTTATGGATTTAGACCTGAATTTTAGCAGTTATATTAAGACAGTTGTGAAGTCGGCCTGTTTTCACTTACAGAACTTAGAGGATTAAAAGACTGATGGCTCAGCAGGATTTAGAAAAATTGTATTTAGTAGACTGGACTACTGTAATGCTGTCCTCACAGGTCTCCATAAAAAGTCCATCAGACAGTTGCAGTTAGTCCAGAACGCTGCTGCTCGAGTCCTCACTAAGACCAAGAAAGTAGATCCTAGAACTCCAGTCCTCAGATCTTCCTGTCTGTCAAAGAATTGATTTCAAAATCCTGCTGTTAGTTTACAAAGCACTGAATGGTCTAAATACATTCAGGATCTTCTGGTTTGTTATGAACCAACCAGATATCTGAGGTCATCAGGGTCAGGTCTACTTTCTCTTCCCAGCGTCAGAACTAAACGTGGGGAGGCAGCTTTAAGCTTTTATGGTCCTCACATGTGGAACAAACTCCCAGAAAACTGCAAGTCTGCTGCAAGTCTGCTGCCTGTTATCAAAACAACTGTTAATTCCTCACACTGGAACTTCATACCTTGCATTTCATCGATTTTTAATTTTTCTGTATTTAATTTTTTTTTCATCTTTATGAAGTTTGTTTTTAAATCAACTGTTAAACTGTCTTTTAATGTTTTATGTAGAGCATCTTGAATGGTCCTGTATATGACATATGGTAGACAAATAAACTTGCCTTTGATTTAATTTGTGAATAATTTTTTTAATGATTTCAGTTTCGTCCTATCCTATTCACATCCTATGTAATATATCCTGTTTCTGAGACCTGCTGCATCATTCTATGGTAAAAACTTGTGAATTTACTATTTCTTTTTACATTATGGTAAAGGGGCCAAATACATTCTTGTATATAAATATGTATATATAAATATGTGTATATCCACAGCTGGAACATTTACAATGGATTCATATTCATCTTGAAAGTTTTTTTTAGGCAAGCCAGAAACCTTTTTCATTTGTGCTATGTGCCACCTTGATCTATTTTCCACCATTAACACTTATAGCTACAAATCTTAACAAATCTCACAAGTATGACTCCAAAAGTAATAAAATAGACCTTGTGGTTGTGGAGGGATACTCATTTAATTATGTGTATGCAATATTTGAGCAGAAGCTTAAGAAATAAGCACAGGGCAAAAAGGTGGAGAACCCTCCTAATCTTTATTTGATAATCTAGACCTGTTACTGACATTTTGCTAATTATTGAAATTTTCCAACAGTTTTTAAATACTTTTAAAATACAGAAGCTGTGCTTTGTTGATCAAATTTAAAGTGGGAACCTGCAGGATTAAAAGTTACTTTGTCTTTAAAGTTTGAATTCTTGTTCAGTCAAACATGGGGTTGAAATAAATCAGTGCATTCTGTATCGGTTTGTGTATTAATATCTAAGTTTCCTTTGAAAAGTACACTTGTCATAGTTAAACATTTCCCCCTTTCCAAGGGGGAGCTAGCAAAAAACAAAGTAAGACAAAAAAAAGATAAGCTGTCACTCGCTTTGTGAACGCTCGCCGTTTCTATTTGTAGCTTTCTGTGTCAGCAAGTCGGAAAAGTAAATCTGGTTATGTGAATGTGTGTGTGTGCCGTTCTGAAGGGATTTGAAACAGTTTTATTACTTCCTGTGAACTGTGAAGAGATAACACCAGACAATATGAATGTGCCCCCCGCTCTCCCACCCCATCCTTCCAAACACATAAAACACACATACACAAATCATCCTTTAAAATGGCTCCACTCTGGATAATTGAGTTTTCTTTCTCTGCACCGCTGACAGAAATATAAACACCCCATCACCATAAAACCCCTCCATACAGCTTTTAACACTTGGTTTCACTGCTTATTAAGTAACACTGTGATGGAATAAGAGAATACTTTGAGCATTAAAGACGATGGCCTGTTTTGTGGTCGTACTGACTGAACGTGTGCCATCAGAGGAGAAACAGGAGAAGATGAAGATAACGGAAACAAGGCGTTTGTTACAGCAGCTGGTTCGGTGTACGGGAGGATAATAAAGACCGCCGATTTCATAACAGCTGTGTGACTCAGAGGTGCTATCCTTCCTCCACACTCATACAAATTTGTTCTCAAGTAGTTAGAAATACATCATAAGGATGCTGTTTTCTGACCTCCATTCTCCCCTGAAGTCTTAGTACAATTACAGCATCCAAGAGGAAAAGGGTATTTGGAATTGGGATGTATAGCTGATCCAAATCGACCTTGACTGTGAAATGGTTGGATTAGCCGTGTAGAACATTTTCTCTGCACCTTGAGGAGTGCATGTGTTGGTGCATGCATATCTTGACATAAACATGGAGCTGTCAAAGCATCTTGAAAGAGAAGCTGTCTGCTGTCACAAGAGTGAATAATAGCAGTGATGAGTCACCACCAGTTTAACCTCGACTCCGAAGAGGCGCCTTTCAAGTAAAATGTCAAGGATGGCTTCTCCAGAAGAGGATGTGAGAGATGTTGAAGCTCACACTTCATGTTCTTTTATAATCATAATTCTTTGATTCTTACTAAAATCTGTGGTTTTGATATAGCTCATTTCTATTTGTGCCTGAATTCAGTTCAGATCTAAAGGCCAATGTGGCAGCATCATGTCATGCTACACTTCCCATAAAACTTCATAAATGTAATTAATCATTTGCTGCCTATGGCTCCATGTGCCGCTGACTGAACTGTATCTGTTTCCCATTTAGGGCCATTAAAGCAGAGACACTGGTTTAATTTCTCACTTTTACTCTTAAAGTTGAGGTCTGAAAGTCAGTCACATGCATAAAGATTGAAGATGCAAAACCTGAATAGGTGCAGTAGGAAACGGAAATCTTTTTACAAGTAAAGCAAAAAATATAACTGCCACTCTTGATAGCTCTTGGCACTGCACTACTGGCTTACCCGTTATATGTATGAACAAATCTAAAATTCTTCGGATACGAGAATGTGACAGATCATTACTGGAGGTCATAATACACTAATGATAACGTATACATACAAGCAGACATTGATTTTGGCCGGTAAACAACAGAAAATGTTACATAATGTCCCCTTAAAAGTCAGTATTTGGTCTTGTTGTTCTATTCTTTCAGATGAATTTCTTTAAGTAGTCTTCAGGAATTGTTCTCTAAACTTCTTGAAGGGCTTTCCAAAAGCTTCTCTTTGAACATTTCTGCCTTTTGTTCCATTCTCTGTCCAGATGATCCCACACTGCTTCAATAATGTTGAGATCTGGGCTCTACAGAGGATTCATCACTCCATCAGACTTGTTGCCTCTGATTTTCAGTTCAGTTTTTGTCTTGCAGCCTTTAAATACTGTATGTGCACTGCGGAGCTTGTAAATTTAAAAAGTGGTTGGCAGTAAATTTTTTACAGCTCAATAAGGACAAAGCTAAGGTTTTATTTATTGTTAGTCAAACTCAGAGTACATCTACAATCACTCACTTTGAACCTGTTTTAAAACCTCTGCATTGGTTTCTGTCAGTTTCAGAACAGACTGTAAGGTTTTTAGGGTTCTTAATGTGCTAGATCCTGAGTATTTATCTGAACTGCTTTTATATTATCAACCTGTTTGGGTCTTCAGTACAGAGGTTTTTTTTAAAATTATTATTATTAATTCCATTAGTCAGAACTAAAATCCATGTGGAGAGAACTTTCTCTTCCTATAGTCCACAAAAATATTAAGGGTTTTTAAAACCAACATAAAACCCACCTTTTTAACACAGCTTTTAAAGCAACTTAATTTAAAATTATTAAAAGTTTTTTTAATTAGTATTTTTTTATATTTTTAGCTGTATTCTTTTCTTCTTTTAGATTGTCATTTGTTTGTGTATGTGTTTCTGCAAAGCACCTTGAGTTGGAAAATTGTGCTATGAAAAGGGCTATATAAATAACATCTGATAGATGTGGAGATGCATAGAAATTATTTTAGCATGCAAGACCATCCATTTGCTGTATGTGCAAAGTATTGATGATGCCGTGTGGACGGGTGATGGCGGAAATGTGAGTGTAATTATAGAAAGAGGAAGGTGGCTAGCATGAAAAGATGCATGATTAAAATATTTTAAAAATATTTCAAGGACTTTGTGAGAAAAGGAAAATAACTCAAGTTTGTTTGGCCTGAAGGACAACACAATGGATTTTGATGAGAAACTCTGCATGTGAAAAACGGTTTATTTACAGTAAAACTATTTCCTCAGGGAATTCACACATCTTTGGAATTTTAAGATATTTTGTTTGCAGATGTCTGAGTGTGCGTTTGCCACCACTTACCTTCAGGTCACGTTGCCTGGCGTGCTCCATGTCCTGCATGGCGCAGCAGTGGACTTCCTGCAGACGCTGCTGCCGCCTCTGATGCTCCATCTGCAGCTCGTCCAGCTGCATCCTCAGGTGTTCCCTCTCCTGGCTGAACTGGTGTTGCAGCTGCTGCAGCGATGACTGCGACTGGGACAGCTGCATCTCCAGACTCTGCTTCAACAGGGATATCTACGCAAACACAGGCAGAATGATAAATATTTGACTGCAGGGGAAATTATGAGTTGTCAGCAGTGAAGATGATCAAAAGCTTTGCAAGCTAAAGCAGCTGGATAAAAGCGTGAGACGTCTAAGTCGGAGTTCATGCAGCAGGATAATAGAGAAGGGCAGAGAGAGCGTGCTGAGGACTCCAGTGAAGGAACGTTTAACTTCATACAAATAACTTATAGTTTATTACAAAACATAATAAACTAATGCAGCAATGCAAGGACTAAAACACACTGTCTGGAGAAAGCAATGTGACTCACAACTCACAACGTCTGCTACAGTTTGCAAGCACATCCTGAATAAATCCTTCTGAGTTCTGAGCTACTAAGTGCAACCTGGCTTTTAAACTGCTGTTTGCTGTTATTCCAGAAAATTGATGTGGAATAAGTTAAAAAGTATTTTCTAAATAAATAAAATATAACTGTTGAAAAGTATGCTGAGCTCAACAATCCATGTAAAGACCCCAGATGTTGTCCGTGTCTGCAAACAGAAACACTTGTTGGCAAAGTTGCTTTTGCCCAGGGATGCTGATCTTTTCTTTAGCAAGTGTTTAAATGGGCTGAAACAATCCGTCATTAATAATTCATAAATACTCATCGCTGGCATTAAGGGTTTGTTTCCAACAAAAGCAAAAGCCACATAACTCAGTGTGACATGAGTCATATGTTTGATTAAATTTGTTATATTCTGATTCTGTAGGACAGAACGGTCCCGTTGAGACTTTCTGAGCTGTGAGGCCATTAAGACAGGACAGAGGTTGTATCAGTATTTATGCTGTGATAAAAAGCCGTAACTGGATCTTATTTAGGGAGGGTGCTGTGGTCTGCTCTTTGGCAGTTTCCAGAGCCGGAAACTGGGACATGCCTGCTGGCACCTTTCTGGAGTTCTGACAACTGGCATACTTCCCTCTGAGCTGCCTTGATTTTGGCTTCCAACCTCCTCCATGGTACCTCCTTATTGGCCTTCATGTTAAGGATACAGTGGCAGGCATATCGATTCATTGAATTCAATGATGGTTGGGGCAGAAACTGTTTTCCCTCAGCTTACTTATTCACATCAGCTATGAGAATTTCTGGTGACACCTCACTCATCCTCACTAGTTGACGCTGACAGGTTCTCATCTTAGCTACGATCTTATCTCTCTGGTCAGTCACTCTCCCATCCAGCTCAACTTATTGGGACTTGGTGCCAGAGCCCTGCATTAGGACTGGGATCCCGAGGGTCCTGTAGGACCCAACACAAATCTTGTGGGAACGGATAGTTTTAAGCTTGTATTGGGTGGGAGCGGGTAGCTATGAATAATAAAACTATGCATATAGACTTATTTTAGCTGACCTATGCATGGGTCGGTGGGAGCAGGCGGGTTTGATGTCAGCTCTCTCTTCTGACCCATTGTCCTAGCTCCCTCTTGCCGTTGCATTAACTGCAATAACGTGCTGCACCTCCTCAAGACAGCACCCATATGTCTCACAGTCTCTTCATGTAGCCCTGCTCACTAGAGTAGTAGCTTTCCAACAGTGCTTTGTTTGCATCTCATATCCATTTCTACCCGTTTTGTCTTGCAGTGGCTAATACCTCGCCATAATGACCTGGTTCCTCAGCAACTAAAAAAGGCTTTAATTGACCAGGTGACGATGGTGCATATTTCTGATAACATTAATGGTATGAGGTAGGTTACATTACAATAATAATTAGCTGACGCTTTTATCCAAAGCGACTTAGGCAGTAGCGTTAGGGGTCTTACCTAAGGCAATAACTGGAAGGTTTTAATGTTCGTCGATAGATTCAAACCATGGTCTCCCACATGGAAGACTGATGTTTTACCAATTGAGCTAACCAGCCGCTAGGTGGTGTCACATTCAATCTTAGTGTAGCGTAGACAGTCAGTAGCGTACACATAACAGACACGATGGCTGAGTGTGAAATCCGCTCGGCACTCTGCATTAAAAGCCAGTGTGTGGAAATACTTCAGCTTCTATGGGTGCATCCATACCAGCCCTTCTGATTCAAACCATAGTTTGTTTGCTTAGAAAGCCTGGTTCATTTGGGGAGGTTCGCATGCACGGCCAAATTAATTGTGGGTTCAACGCAAGGCATTGTGGGTAAAACTGTGTGCAGGACAACATGTGGCTCTGGCCTGGAGAAACGTCTCACGGCCAGGCATGGAATAAGAATGCTGTAAAAGTTAAAATAGAAATATGGTCAACCCAAATCTGATCTGATCAGCTCCATGTTTGGCTCTTACGTGGTGGAGACAGAAATTGTCCTGCATTAACCAATAGATGAGCCAGTTTTCTTCTTCATTGTTTGTCATGACAAACATGAGAAACCACGTTATACGTGTCCACTTGGAAAGGAGAAGTCAAGTCATACAGGGAAAAAAGATGCATCAATAATTATTTTATAATCACATTGCAATCAGACTGTTTCCACTTCCACTAAACACGATGCAACGTCAGGAGTTGTTTTCCAGTCTAACCAACATGTACCAGTTTAATACTCATTCTTTACAGCAGAAACAGACAAACATCCTGTTATTTAGCTGCTAAATGCTCCACTGTGTTCCTTGTTGTTTTTGCCGGCAGGTTGAGAGCAGAAGGTTTATCAGAGCTCTGGGCTGAATTACAGCTTTTCTCTCGATTATCTACAAGCTCATACTCTGCTGATCCTTCAGTGAGGAGCAGCGACTCGTCTTAGAAACTGAATTGTGTTCATTAAAAACCTGACATCAAAGCATCACTTACATCTGTTAAAATACAGGCCATTTAATTTCTAAACACCATCTTGTCTAGCTGATCTGATTAGGTATCAAATTAAATAAATACGGTTTAAATAAAGCATCAATCACTGACAGCATGGGCATGATGACGACCAGCAGCTGGTGCACAAGCAGAAATTAACTTAAGTAAAGACACATCATGTATGTACGATGTCCATAGCTTAGTCATGCTACATTAATATTTCTGTGCAGTGATTAACAGCTCTGATGTGTTACACAGCGCTCCATAATGAATTTGTGTGAGGAGTAAATAAGTCTCACAAGACACTGGAGCTTAATGTCTCATATTGTTTCACAACTAGTAGAATTACAATAATTTAGCTGCAAGTTTCAGGTATTTAACGTTGAAAAAGTTTTAAAGTTGGAGATTAAACTTTACTTTTAGCATCTGTGTCTCCTTTTCTTGATTTTCTAATTCAGTGGATTCATTTCTTCATTTCCTGAAGAAATAACTGATTATGATCTGTGACTCGCCTATCTTGGACCAGGAAAAGGTTCTTAACCTCAATTGGATTTTTTTTGTTGGTTAAAAAGTGTTTAAATAAATAAAAAGGAAAAATCTGCTTTTCACTCAGTTAAAAAGATAAAGACTTATAAGGAAGGTGTCCAGCATGGTGATGTATATAAGCTGTTGCACCTGTTCCAGAAGGTCCTCCACTTTCCTCTGCCAGCTCTCCCTGGCGCTGCTCATCTCCTGCTCTTTGCTTTGTGCCAGCTGAGCCAGAGCTGCAGCTTTGTCCTCCTCGTGCTCCTCCTTCAGCTCCTCGCGTAGCTTCTTACACTCCTGCCTGCAACACACAGCAAATCCAGCAAGGTGTAAAACCACATTTGGGCTTTTTTTCCTTCATTTTTAAAGGTTTGCTCTTTAAGTCAAACCAGGGACAAGGCCTGCAAATTACATACATTGACAACAGATGCTTTTTTTTTATGTAACGTTGGGGTTTTCTTTTGTTTGTTTTTTTCTTGCACATATATTTTCCCAGTCAAATTGTACAATAAATGCAGACATTCGCATTATTAAGTATCTGCAATTCCCACAACAAATCCTTCATTACCCCTAACTAGGAAATAAAAAAGCAAAAGAGATAACAATTTTGTGGCTGGATAGTTAAGTTATAATTATGATTAAAACTATATAACAGCTTAACAGTGAAAAGACTGAACAGACTACTTGAGCAGATCCCAACTTACAGAACGTTTTCTTTGTGTTTGTTTCTTTAAATAAATTGTATTTTTGGAGACAAGAATGCAACTGCTCATTAATTAAACACTAAATTGAGATAGTTTTGTTTAATGTGAGTCAAATACTCACCTTCTGCTGGAAAAAAATGAGACCTAATTAGGTCATTGTGGTTGAAATAATACTGTACGTAGCGTGTTTGGAGAGCAGAATAACAACCTTATCCCATTTATGAAGCATGTGGTAGGTGGTGGACCCATTTTTCTGCATGATCTGGATTAAGAGGGTTTGTTGTTATTAAAACAGAGAATTCTGAAGAAAAGTGGCCTTTCCCCAAGTAATATTTAAAGCAAAAAAGTCACTATTGTGATATTTATCCAATTAAAAACTGAGTGGAAACACTTCTGTAGAGGAATGGGCTGCAACTCCTTCATATAGATGTGCCTAATGACTTAAAAAAGTTACTAGTTTTTTACATGTAGTTTCACCATCCAGAGTCAGACATGACATTTAACACCATGACAGGAGCTGCAACCAATAAAAGTTTTCTTATTATCTTATTCTTATTGTTTTCTGACTCTAACCATGTTTTTGTAACATGTCAACTAGTTTCATTTGAACCCTGAGAATGCAAAGCAGAAAACTAAATGATGGTTGTAGAAAACCCAGTGAAAGACAGGATTTGAACTTGTAGTCATCTTTTATTGCATCTGTCACCTGCGACCGCTGTTGATATCCTCACATCAGGCGCGTCAGGCAGGAGACACAGAGCCACAAATCGCAGGAAAAAACGTTTTAAAATCAAGCTTTTCATAACAGTGAACATGTATTGTTCCTTTCATGTGTTTAATATGTCCTGAGACCAACCTTTTATGTTTGTTTTTAATATTTATTGTGTCCTACGTCTTCTATATGTTTTTCTTTGTGCTTTATGAGTTGATTTTAACTCATTGCTCCTTTTTTAAGGTGAAAAAGATCCATCCATCCATCCACCTACATGTCACTGTGTAGCAACGGGAGTGGAAACATCATCNTATCCATCCATCCACCTACATGTCATTGTGTAGCAACGGGAGTGGAAACATCATCAGAGGTGGGGTTAGAGTTGTAATTAGACATTTGTTTTAAGTTTTATTGTACACATTTTGTACTGTGGACCAGCTTTCGTATTCCACACTCTGTTATGAAATAATGCTGGCTGCTGTTGTTGCAGTTTTTATAGAGACAAGAGGGTCACAGTAAATCCCAACATGCAAAGATTTAGATATATTTACCACTGACAGATTTAAATTTTTAAAAGTGCAGCCAAAGGCATGATGGTATCTGAATTGTATGAAGCATAACTTCAATGATAATGTTCCCATTTCTCACACTGAAGTCATTACCTCTGACTGAACCAACATAATCCCAGAATGATATGGAAAAAGCATGTATACAGCTCAGCTAATTTTTGTAAGTGTAGTTTCTTTGATGCATCATTACCTTCTTTTTGTGTGTTTTTTGTGGATGTGGCCGTTCATCACCTTGTCTGCTAAAAACAGAAGTTTCTGCAAAGGTAAAGCTGCTCCAGAGAGCTTAATGTCCCCTTAATGACTGCAATAAATTGTCCTGAACCATCAGACCTCGGCATGGCTTCTGCTGGGCAACAATCGCTCTTTAACACTTTTGCTAACAGCGCTGCGTGTGACTGTGCGTGTGTGCGTCTGCACATTGCCAATATAATAGCTGAGTGGGAGTCGAAATGGCAACTGTTAAATGGAGTATCCAGGGAAACACGTTTTTTTAGTCACTCAGAGCTACAAAGTGTCAGACAGAGAACAGCTTTACACACATACACACACACACGCACACACACTCATGCAGTTGCGCACCATCCAGTCACGTTTAGAATGCAGCACACTTGACACGTGTCACCATTCATGTCCTCTCGCAGTGTAAAATATGCAATCGTCACTATCACCGCCTTCCTTTTCTCCTAACACACACAGACCTGAGGCTTCAACAAGCTCTGCTCTACCTAACAAGAATTGCTCTGCAGCATCTGCTGGGCAGGGACAGATGAGGCAGATAGAGAGAGAGGTGGAGAAAGAAATGAATGAGTTGAAGAATGCAGGGATGGTAGAGCTGCCAGAGATGGGAGAGAATATCTAGAAAAAAAAGTGGGATAATTGACGTGTTTCTGTGCTGAGAGCGCGGAAGGGTACATGTACACATTTAACAGGTGTCAGATGACACATGTCGCTGTTGTTTGGAGGATGTGAGCTCAAAGTTAAATTCAAATTCACTTTAACTGTGTACTATATACTGTAAACCATACTGTGTATACATTTAAAAAACTTGACTTTTAATTTATGATTTGAATTTTGTGACAGAGAGTGGTTTAAAGAAATTTTTTTCAGCATTTTTACTGACCAACTTCATATTTAAAATATGAACAATTAGTAACAAACTAAAAGAATAATTGCTGGAAGAGTTACAAAGAGAAATAATAATAATAAAAAAATGTTTATAGTCTACAAAACTAACAGTATTCCAGAGGATGTTATGATCAGCAGATTAACTGATGACAGGTGAGGGTGTCAGGACTGGGTATAAAAGAAGAATTAACTAATTACTTAAACCTGATCCACATAGAGATGAGTTTAGGTGATTCTGATACAGTTTGTTGTTTGGAAATTCCTTCCACACAGAACCGACGTGGGAGTCTAAAGCTGTGGCTCTTCTAAAGTGGTTCCCAACTTCAATAGCTCTGCAAGCACCACCCTTTTCCACTCCATGTGACATCTTTTTCTACCACCCAGTGACAGGGTCATCCCAGTCTCCCTTAGAAGAAATGCGCAGACCTCCCACTTCTTCTTCTTTTGCTTTTTCATTGCTGGTGGTTTGTATCCGCACATGCTCCATGTCTTGCAGATGTCTCCATGTCCCAGTTTATGGTGTATTTTGTCGCAGCACCACTTACAGGTCTGGAATTGATACTACAGCATTTCCACTTAAATTGTGTGGATGCACACTGTCCTCAAGAAGCTTTCATTTGTGTGAATGTGGCCTAAGGTTGCATTCACACTGACCCTGGTCCACTTCTTCAGATACTATGGTTTGTTTGGAATAGTGTGAATGCTAATTTGCACTCTGGTGCGGATCAAAATAATCTCTTCTGGTCTGCTTGAAAACTAGCAGTCCCATTTCCCTTGGAAGTGAATCCTGGTGTAGTTTGCTCAGTGTGAAAGCAAATGGACCATCCAGTGAACCAGAGAGGTAGTGATGCTTGTTGTTTTTTCTGCTGGTTAGACCGGGCAGCTTCTTCTGAAAGCCATATCAGCCTTGACTACCAAAGGAAAAACAGAAACCCCAAGATTGCATGAATTTGTTGTCCAGGTGGTTTTGGTCTGCTTCAGCGGAGTGCAGTGCAACAGTGAACCAAACCAAATAAAGGTGCAACATGTCTCATTGTTCCCAGCCCAATCAAACCAAAACCTCTAGAATACACTTAATCTTTCCAAGCATGAATGGGTTATGGCTCACCACTTTGTTTCAAACTCATTTAGAAAATCATTAATAAGGAAGAAAAATTACTTCTCAATACAGGACTGCAGAGGCCTTCAGCCTTTTTTTGCATCTGTACAAAAGATTAGGAAAGATTTAGGCATTTGTGGAAATTTCAGTGGGTAAAGACGGAAGACAGAAACCACCGTTGGATGATTGTGACCCTCCAGTCCTCAGTCAGCGGTGCAGTGAACAGTGGATACATGTGGTCAGATGAGTCCATATTTCAGCTGCTTTTGGGAAAAAAAACATTTGACATCTTCTATGTGACAAAGATGAAGAAGAGAATCCAGGCTGTTACCAGAGAAAGCTGTAACGGCATGGGGGGAGCATTAGTGTAATGGCATGGATGACTTCACATGTGTGAAGGTGCCACTGATGGAGAGGTCGATGATGTAGCTTTGGAGAGACACATGCTACCATCAAGGTGACATAGTTTCCCAGAAGGTATTTCAGCAGGACAATGGCAAACCTCAGAGTGGCTTCGTACACACAGTGTGTTTGACTAGCCTGTCTGTAGTTTAAACCTGTCATCTATAGAAAGTGTATGAAGCATAATGCAGATGAGAATCAGACAACTGCACAAACCACAGACTGCGAAGCAGCTGAAATCGTGGATTCAGCAATAATGGACACAGATTCCTCTGAATACTGAAACGATTGGTGTCTGTTCTCAAACCCTAAAAAAGTCTCATTAAAAGGAAACTGATGTAACACTTTGGAAACATTTTTAAGTTTGCTGCTGCATCAAATCCATTATTTATGTTTCTAAATGCAATTAAGCTGGTCAGTGAAAACACTGACAATCATTTTCTTCATTATTTAAAAGTTATAACTACAAGTTTGGATTATTTATTAATGCATACCCATGAAATGTGGCTAAACTCTGCAAAATATTTGATCTTTGTGCAATCAATGTCAAAATGTTTGGGAATTAGCTTTACAAAATGCATAAAAAAGCCAACCCTACCCTCCTCTGTTGCAAACAGCAATGACTGATCTCTAATGGAGCTTTTTCAAAAGCCCTCAGATGGGATTAGTGCTACAGTACATGATAATGAGGGTAAATTAATATTGGCCATCCTCCTGCTATTTACCTTCTCCATGTTAAACCACAGGCAGACACACAGTATATACATATTCTTATAATCTATCCGAACTCTGCTGTTAAATTCAAACACCAGATGATCCAGAGGCAGGAAAGTCAGTGCTTCACCTTGTAAAAGCTAACTTTATGAGAAGTTAGAAGTTGGAAAATAGAAATACCCCCATTAAGAACTGTTAGCAAATTCTTACTGAAAAAGGTTTTGATAGTTATAATAAACGTACAAAAGACAAACAATGACTGAGTTTAACTGGTCATGGGTCATTTAAATCTATTCTACAATTTAATCATGTGTAATACAAAGCTGTTGCGGGTCAAGTCTGAATTGCATCTGCTTAACACAACTTTTAATGAAGGATTCTTGGTCAAATCAAGGAAAACTGAGTTTCAGGGACTCTTGAAACAAACTGTACACAACACGTTTTATTTTTATGGGAGAGCAGTGAGAGTATAAAAGAATATTTTCCCCCCAGACAGTCATGTGTTTGTCTTTGAACCTAGAGTGAATCTTAAATGAGAGAAAGTAAATAATTAAGGTTTATTTTGATGTCTCTCACATCAGCAACAACAGTCGTCTGAAGACATGTTCTGAGGTGTCTGTCAGCCTGTAAAATCTGGCACAAATATCTGATCTCTTTCAGGGATGAGCTAACTGAATTTTGATGACCAAAGATCACTGTGATTTAATTAAACATGTTCTTAGCTCTCTGTAGCTTCATAAATCACAAGCTAATCGTGACCAAATTTCATGCAAATCTCAAGAGGGCTAAAAATATGAAATATGGGTATTTTATTACCAAAAGATTTAATTATAAAATTCTGTAAACAAACTGTTCACCATACAAATACCACAACTAAAGAACTGCACAGATGAATGCAAACCATGTCTTTCTTTATTTAAATATTCTTTAATATTAAATCGATAGTTATATTTAGACAATTAAGAGGATTTTGGTAAGAATACTGTTTTATGAGCCTTTAATATCCCATTTAACCAACATCTGAATCCAGAATACCCTTTCCATTTAAATCAACACATTTTTTTATGTAAAAATAGGATATAATTCAAGCGTTGACTCAACTATAATGAGAGGTTAGAGTCTGGATTGATCTAAATCAAATTGAAGTAATCAGCTGAATTCTGATGCAATGTGTCTTCCTTTAGTTGCTGTGGCCTGTGAGCTTGCCATAAAAAATTGGGGGCTCGTCCGGGAGCAAATTAACATAAAAATAATCCTTTATTGAACTATTTGACATAATTTTAAGGATTTAACAGAACAAAAAGAAACAAAGTAACTTCAACAAATAATGGAAAACCCTAGGGGTGGATGATAAGTAAAGACTAACATTTTCCTAAACCCAATTCTTGTCTTGTGGCAAAAAGCAATTGTAGTAAATTGTAGTAAAATGGGCTGTTGGGAACAAGGCTGTGAAAACTGGGGTGAACTTAAACCTTTTGCTGGTGCAGATAACTTAAAAAGTTAGGCACAGCCAATGCTAATAGTTAGTCTGGAGGTCTGAGTTGATCTAAAAAAAGACAAAAAGAAGAAAAACAATTAGCTGTGTTTATCTGCTTGGTGTCAGACTAAATTAACAACAAACAGCACCTCATGGTGACTGAAAATAATGATGCCAGAATCAACCGTTAAATCCATCAGGGACAACGATAATTATTAAAATATTAATGGAAAAATTAATTTAAAGTCCATCTAGTAGCTAAATTTTAAGCATAAACCAATCACATACATGGTGAATGACGTGTTGACCAGGACAAACTACTGAAACACAGTCACGTCTGCTCTCTGTGTGCTGATCCGCTAAAACTCCCCTGTTCATTTGGTAATCCTGGGAGCTCTTCCCATGATTACACTATCACAGACAAACCGTCTGCTTCCAGTGTGAAATGGGGATTAAAGCCAGCCTCTTTAATTCAGGCGGTTCACTAACCACAGCAGATTCAGCCTGGCCACCAAATGAATAGCCGTCCTCCAGAGAATAAAAGGCAATGTGCAGAAAGAGAAAGGAAGGTGAGTGAAAGCCAACGAAGACAGGACTGAAGAGAGGAAAGCTGTGACACATACAAGAGTAAACACTCTTATTTTTCAGTTNGAAGCTGTGACACAAGAGTAAACACTCTTATTTTTCAGTTAATCTCCAAGATCTCAAACTCCACTTTAAAGCTGAAATGGGATTAAACTTATTTGTTTCCAGCTGTAGAAATAAAATATAAACATAAGCAAACATTTGTGTTCATAACTGAAAATGATGTCTGGGGGTTTAGAGAAGAGGGAATGGCTGGAAATGATGAACGATATCGGCTGTGGGTTTTATTAAGAGCTGGGACATAACTAACTTGCAGGTTTGCTTGAGATGAAACCTCCAGGTTGAACGAAAAAAAACAACTCATTAGGTTCTAGCAGAGAAATGATCAACACTAGCTACGTTTACATGGACAAATGTTTTATCTGTCTGATTTGAATCAATCTGATCGGATTCATGCTGACATGTTTAAGTGGGTGCTAGATAAAGTGATCCGATCAGTTGTTTTTACATGATGGGCAGATTTGATATGATCCTAATGTTTTTGACATGCAAAGTGTCTACTAGTTGGGAAGAAGTGTTTTTTGGTTGTTGTTTTTCTTTTCCAACCTTTTGAATGCCAAAAAGCAGAATATTCCTTAACTCATGGTTCAAGCATAAGCAGAGACGCCATCCACCACAAAACGATCGGAATGATGGTTATTTTTTCCTGCTGATCCCATCAAGAAAAGGTTTAAACCACCCCTATCAATCGGATTAAAATTTCTTTCCGACCGAGGCCATTTGGATCAGCTGACATGTTTATACGATACATTTTTATTCTGATTGGACATTCAGTCAAATTGAAAGTGGTCCATGTAAACGTAGATAGTGTTTCAACTTCAGTCAGAGTTCCTTTTAATCATCGCCTTATTCAAAGATAAAAAACTTTCATCCACAGCGTGATATTTTTCCATGGTCAATCAGACTGAATAAGTAGATCTCAGTCTATATAACCCTCCTTGTGACGTGGCATCACAGTAACATCACATTACCCTTCTGAGGCAGACTACAGATGTAGTCGAAACATGTCAAGGTAAAAAAAAAACTTATCTAATTTGTTTAACAAATATGAAAAAAAATACAAACTTGACAATTCAGAATCTCTTTTGCATCATGTATCTTCTTTAAACTCTCTTAAGCCAGTAAAAGTCAGTACGTTGTTGACTCGTCTTTTCTCTTTGTCCTTTTCTTTCATTTTCCTCACTTCCTACCATGATGCCCTCTGTTTTATTTGATGAATCAGTGTTCAAAATGGCCATTGTGTTAATATCCAGCTGCTTGAGAGATGCCAAAAGCAAAAACGCTGCTGTCATGTGATGCACCGGGCTAGAAGATAAAGTTGTGAAGTGTGGTTTCTCAGCCTCGGGCTGCTGGTTTTGCTTTATTAACATGCATTTCCACACTTTAATTAGCTGCATCTTCCTCTAAGGACTGGGATATACTTGCTGTGAACCGCGAGCATACATGTTAACGTTCCGCTATATTTGTGTATATACTTGCTGCAAATGACGGAAGCAAATGCAGCCAAAACGCTAAATACTGGAGGTCACCAGTACACAGTACTTGGACTCTGAAATGGTGAAAGGTCAAGCTACCGGTCACATTGTATGTCCTGGGCACCAACCCCCCAAAACACTTCCAGTTTGTTGCCAACTGTTGGCACTGTTGGAGTGTTTGTCTCTGTGCAACAGGAAGGAAAAATCATACAGACTTGTAGTTGTGGACAAGGTCCGAGAGACGGTCTTCAACACTACCTGCCATTGTGTTTACCTCTGACCTGTTGTGTTCATGCTCTTGTTTGTGTGAGTGCTTCTAGTGTTCAAGTCAATATTGCAACTTGCGCACACGATACGTTCGAGTGCGAGCGGGCTATGTGCCAGATGAACACTAGGAACGCATGGCAGCCATGATATGTATGCATCGCCAAAAGCAAGTATATCCCAGCCCTGAAGAACCCAACGACTTGTTCATGAGAAAACAACTGTCTTTTTCTTATTTGAATAGTTACAAATGCTCTCTAATGAGACGAAAGAATACCTGATTATCTACATGGTGGTTTGCTGCAGCCCTACATCTCAGATCGTCTGTGCTTTCCACTTCAGACTAGTGCAAAACAACAAAAGTGAAACTTCAAATTGACCAATAAAGTGCAAAAACACAGACTTGATGTAAAGCATATTTGATTCTGAGTGAATTAATCCCGAAAGTAAAAATGAGCTTTTAATATAAGTAATACAGCTCCAATATGCTGTTGTTTATTACTACAGTTAGTTTAGTATTAAAAGCAAAACTTTGAAATGAAATGTAAAAACTTTCTACCGTTTTGATGCTGTTTAATTTTGAGAAAACCTAGAGTCAATAACAGGCAACTGGCTTCGTTGTGTGAAGAGGGCACCAGTTCACACCTACAAAACAAGTCGATTTTATTCTTAAGGGCTTTTGGAAAAAAAAAGAAAACCACACTTCAAAGGTCTGTGGATGTTTTCAGAGACTTTGAGCTGGAAGCTTTAACACTGGATTGAGCTGAGAAGCTGCAGAGTCCATCAAAGCTAATGCTCTGTCACGGTCAATACCACGAGCCTGATGACCTGTGCATGTGTGTGTGTGTGTCGGTTTGTATTCTGTTAAAAATCCTAACAAAAGAAAGTTTAATTTCATGTTTTATATTGTTTTAAACACAGACAATTGAAAATCCTCCCATACAACCGTATTCCCACACAATCTTACCTGAGTGTTTCGGTCCACTTGAGCTCCAGCTCCAGAGCCATCTTGTCCATCTTCAGCTTTTCTTCTTCTTTGGTGGTGATGAGTTTGGCTTCATGTTGGCGTTTTTGGGTCTCCAGCTCTCCCTGTGGAACAAACAGAACTCTCAGTGAAATGTTTCTTTGTGGGAGATGTTTTATGTAGCATCAAGACAAATCGGAGCGAACTCATATTTATTCCTGATAGTACATAACTAACATATCAGAGAACTAACAACAAGGTTAGTTTTACAGCAGGTCAGTAACGTGTGTATAAAAGGAGTCTCTTTACATCTGAGGGGTAAGATGGGCAGAGGATCAGGGACAAAGCTAAAGGTTAAGCTGGATGCTGGTGATCTTCAGGGCAAAACAGACATGATTTTCTACGGAAAATTACCGCATGGGCTTAGAAACTCCTCCAGAAACCATGCAGGTTAAAGCTCTATCATGCAAAGAAGAAGCCATATGTGAGCATGATTCAAAAACACTGCCATCTTCTCTGGACCAGAGCTCATTTAAAATTGGTCTGAGGCAAAGTGGAAAACTATTCTGTGGTGAGATGGATCAAACTGGGAAATTCTTTTTGGAAACCATGGAAGTCGTTCCTAAAGAGGAAAAAGGAGCCAGGACTGTTGAGCAACTAGATTATATGCTGCTTTATAAAATATGAGTTCATGAGATTTGTAAATTATTGTATTTTGTTTTTCTTTACAATTTTATACAGCATTCTAACTTTTTTTTTTTTTTTAAATGGGAAAATATTTAAAAAAGAGAAATGCAAAAACAATGTTGTCACATGAACTTGATGCAACATGTCTAAGCTAAGAACTGAGGTCAAGCATAACATGGTGACAGTATAAGTTCAGGGGTGAAGGTTGGTGAAGGAGTGTGTTTTGAATGTGACCTGCAGAGCAGTCAGCAGGTTGCTGGTCTCTCTCAGTCGGGCCCTGGTGGCGTCCAGCTCCTCCAGCAGTTTGTCCTGTGCCTCCTTCAGTGTGGAGATCTGCCCCTCCGCTGATCCAAAGTCCTGCTCCCCCTTCCGAACGTCCTCCTGCAGCCTAGACACCTGCATGGAGGAGAAATGGGCACTCAGAGGAAATAAAAACAAACCAGCAACTTCTCCCCTGGTGCATTTCGGTGCAGCAGCAACCTTGAAACTGCATCAGCATTTTACGCGCTTCGGGGTGAAATTTCCATCAAAAATACATCCGACAACCGTTTCCATTTCTGATTTTTAAATGTGCGAAGCCCCAGTACTTTTTGCTGACGCAGCAGGATGCTTCTCTAATGCATCTTGTATTAAGTTAAGCTGATAATGTGTTTGAAGTGCTCTAAGAAACAACAAATTTACTGGTTTTAACCCCAAAAATCTACGTTTACAATGAGAACACCTCCCCCATTTCACATATAGGCAATCTTTTTAAATAAACTCACTTTATTCTTTCCAGTTCAGCTTTAACCTTCACAAAATTCAAGTCCAGCAACTCTTACGTGGTCTCAATGTAAACTTGAACCGACCGGCATGGGTTCAGTCAATGTCAGGTTAAAAAGTAATGAGAGACTGAGCCGAGGGTTTAAAGGGATAACAGTGATCCGTTTTGTCTGTTCAACAACGATAACCTTTAGGCTCAGTTCGAGTTTCTGTTTTCCACACATCATTTTGTTCTTTATTAGTTTGTCCTTCGAGGGAGATGGAAGCTGCAGACTTGAAAGTGATCCTCACCTCATTTCTGGTTAAATATGCATGACTGGAAAATAATTAAACACTAAAATCAATATTACTATGATTATTGAAGGGTTGAGAGCATAATGAGTGGTAAATTATGCCTTTTAATCGATGTTGTTTTATCTGGGTTTAATGTTGATCAGACAGCTGAAGGTCAATGATGAAAACTGAAACAGTCTTTAAATGTTCGGAAAAACAAAGACTAAAACATCATGGCATGCTAAATAAAGAAACCTGCAGTAGAAGATGAGCTTAGCTGATCAAAAGCTCCAAAGAAGCACTTAAACAAACCCTGAACTTCATCATTTATAGGTATTTTTATTAGTATTATTATTCTTATTTTATTTTTGATGCTGTGTAGGTTATAATTCTGAGAGGCCGGGGACCAGTTTGAGATCCTACCTCCTCGTTGGCTTCATTAAGTTTGGACGTCAGCTCCTCTCTCAGCTCATCCAGCTGTTGCCTGAGAAGCGTCTTCTGCTCTTCCAGCGAGAGTCGCTCTCTCTCAAACTGCTGCTCCAGTTCCTGCAGCAACAAACCAAAAGCACAAAGCTGTAAAAAATAAAAAAATAAAACAGAAGTGAACTAAGACGTGTGGGGAAAATTCTTCGTGTTTGGATCAGTGTCTCATGCAGTGGCGGAGCTAGATTTTAATACAGTGGGTGGCCGGAGGGTGGGCAAGACTTTGTCCGGGGGGCTATAGACTAAGAAAAGAAACCACTGTGTTCCTCTAATGCAAACTCATACACTGCTATAATAACTGTTATCTCATCAGAAAGACATGAGACATAAAACATTTCTACATTATTAATCTGAGCCACCAAGTGGAAATATCTGCAACAAGTTCAAAAAGGTCCAAATTAAGGTAGGGTGGTTGTTTAGAGGAGCAGTATGTGCACTTGATGTGGTAGAAGGGGGAACAATGGCTTCTCCCCCCTCTCAGTTCTGGTTTAGTCTGGTGGTGGTGGTAGAGTAAGACTGGTTACAGGTTATATGTTTCCACGTTTTCATGCTGTAGCTACTCTACAACTAGCAGCCTTGTTAGCCTTCTGTTTATTTTAAACTAGATCATGCAGCTCTAGCTTAAGCAGCGCTAAGTAACTTGGATACTAAAGTAGTCTTTGAACATCTTTTAGTTTATTTTAAGCTCCAATGTGAAAATATTGATTACCCGAGTTGATGTGTAGTCCCTAAATACACTTGCTGAAAACTGAATATCTTACATTGTTCCCCCACATTATCTTAAAACTAACGTAGTGCACTGATTTATTTATTTATTTTCCTGCAGTAATTTCTTTTACCAACCTCCCACCCTCTTTATTATTTCTGTTTTAATCTTGCTTTTGCTTTCCTGTGTTTGGCTATTTTGTTTTGTGAGTGTTTTCTATTATTGTGGTTCACGTCTTTGCTGTTATGACCATAAAACAAAAAAGAAACAAACAAAAAAAAATAATGTAGTGCTACCATATAACTAGATTATCACTGCTATGTAGCTTCAAGCTAAAATTAGGTTAATAGTCTTACATTACAGTAGTTGTACTTGCAAAGGATCAAAGTATCTTCAATAAATATGCAGCCAAATTTCTTCTTCTTCTTCTTCTTCTTATTATTATTATTATCATCATCATCATCAGGACCTGCTTTAAAATTGACTTCAAACTGGTGTAGTTACACTTGTGATCTATGCTTTCAAACATCCTTTAGTGACCTGCCAATCACCTGAGGTGAGACCTGGAATGTCCAGTCAGATTTCAGAGGTGGCCAGCGCCACCTTGCCACCTCTTTAGCTCCTGCCCTGGTCCAACATGATACTTGTCTCCAAGCTGTGCATGCTTTATTTCATTTGGCTTAATGATGCTTCACATGTACTAAGCCTAATTCAGTGTATGTGGGACAACATTCCTCTCTTAAATGTCTAGTAGCTGGTCTCCTCAGTTCCCAGATGTTTACAGACTATTGTTCTGAAAAGACTGGGTGCTACACAGCAAACATGGTACTCTAATGTTTTAGGAATTAGAGATGAGGGTTGAACACTCAATGTATTAATCTGTAAAAACCTTAAGCATTGCTTCAAACATTTTCATTGCCCTTGGCAGAGATGAGAGAAATATCTTCTGCGCTGTCACCTTAATAGAGTTTATTATGTCTGCTGATGAAAAGGAAATGGTTTTTGTTATACTGTGAAATGAATGCAACTTTCCAAGGACAATTACAGCTCAGGACGATGGCTGTGATGTCAAATGCAATTTGCAACAGTTATCCATTACATGGGAATGGATTCTGTAGTATAAAAAAAAGAGCAACAAAAGCTTTGAAATGCTTGTAAAAATGACTGAATGACAGTTTCCATATCTATCCCTGTTAAGAAAATAAGAACAGACAAGATTTCTCTATTGTTAGAATTTCAATCTCTAATAACTAATTCACAAACCCATGAATCTGCTATAACAAGCCACAACACCACAATCCTGGAATTGTTTGCTCCAAATTAGACAAAAAAAACAAACAAACAAAAAAAAAGAAAACATCAAAATAATGTCCACTAATACTAAGACATTAGTACCGATTCATCAAGACAATCAAGTCTGATGCTACAAAAGCCAAAAAAGGATCAGCTCCAGCTGAAATGTAAACGGACAGCCAGACTTCACCACTGTCCACCGAGAGCTGGTGTTTTACACAACTGCCTCAGCAAGGCTTTCCTTAAAAAAGAGGGAAGGTCAACAAAGAATACCTCAATTCACTTAAAATAAGTTCATATTAAACATTTCTGTGCGGTTCTGAACTTAATGTTAGTAGATTTCTTTGAACTGTTGTGGATTTTGAGCTTTTGAGATAAAACCAGTTTGCTTTGTCTGGTTAAATATGAGACAAAAACTGGAACTAAAAAACTGTAAATACATAATCTCTCAGGAATGAGATTCATGTCACAGCTGTGTTTTGCTTTATGTTACAATATCACACGCTAGCAACTGGATATCAACACAGTGGCCATTTTGAATGTGCACTGAGGCTGATTCACCAAACAAATTCACAAGGATATTACCAGAGGAAGCAAGAGATAGAAAGAGAGAACGGGACAGAGCAATAGATGAGACAAGAGGCAACATCGGACTGACTTTTACTGGCTAGAGAGAGCTCAGAGAAGAGACAGGATGTAAGATGGAAACTGAATTATCTGTTGTCAGGAGGCATTGCAGTACACAAATTTTGTAGTACAAATTTGTACTAGTCACATGACTTGAAATTTTATTGCATTTTAAGGAGAAGTTAATGGCAAATAGATATAATGTGAGAAAACAGTTGCCTCTTTACATTTTTAACAAACAGGGAGAAACTGGAATCATTTTCTGTTACACCAAAGTCAAATATACAACTTGTTTAAGCTCATGTTTAGTCTAGAATTTATCCAAATCTTTGAAATTTATGTTTGCCAGATAGTTCCGAGATTAAAGGCAGGTGGAGTGCAGTATGTTTACGTTTTATGGAAATGAGCTAACTGATGAATGGAAACTGTATGTAGGATGCATGTATGTATGTATGAATGTAGGAGAAACTGACAAAGCACCAAAACATACCGCAGAGAAAACATCCATCCATTTTTTTTGACCGCTTATTCCATTTCGGGTGGCGG
>CM047996.1:22749199-22760617 GCA_026261665.1 Melanotaenia duboulayi | reverse complement strand
TGTCCAATTAACCTAACACGCTTTTCTTTGGAAAGCAGAGAAAAACACTGGGTCATAATTTTATGTAGATTAAGTAGAAGCAAGTCTAATGAACGCAGGACAGGCTGATGGCTAAACGAATGGTCTGATAGATATTCCACCACATATTCAAAGTAGCCTACGAGTTAATACCTGCACAAACTTAAAAGGAAAGAAAACCTGTGTTAATGAAAAATACCTTCTTGGTCTGAGTATTTGGGCGTTATTGGCCACCGGCTAATGAAACGGAGTCAATCTCTAACTCTCTGAGGGTGAGACCGTGTCACAGGAGACAGATTCATTTACATTCAAAGCGCAGCCTTTTCACAGACGACTCTCATTATACTGTAATTCAAAGCGATGAAAGAACAGAGCTGATGAAAGGAAAGATCATTAAGTGGATTCAACTCGTGTGAGACAACAGAATCAGGTGATGAAGAATAGAAGAACGTAGACTCATTTCTTCTCATCAGTCTGTTAAATCTCAGAAGAGATTAAAAAACAAAACAAAACTATTGAGGAGCAAATGAATGCTCCTATTGGGCCTCACTCTACTCCTCCCAGTCATTTTTTCAGTCTGGCCATAACACTGACGCCATAATCATGAACAGGACTGAACAACTGTGCAGTGCAGAACGCAGTGGGAGGGGATATGAGGCCAGCAAAATCACTAAGGGCCAGAAGGGAGGAAATCTTAGTATGAAACGCATATCTAATGACCATGGAAATGCACAACTATCCTCTATTAATGTAGCTGTCAACTCGTATCAGGTCTGCAGAGGAATATCATTTAAAACACATCCTCATTATGAAACTTTGATGCAAGAGAATACTTGATCACTTGCCCCCACATGGCTGTTTTTGACTAGAGTATAGACTCTGAGGAGATTAGGCGTCATCAGAAGGATATTCCAGGCGAGCACGACTGCACGCCTCGCAGCAGTCAAATTAGTGGTGGGCTTTGGTTTGGAACAATCACCTCATGTTCATTAAAGTGGTCCCAAACCTTATTTGTTGACCTAGGGACTAATTCAGCATCTCATGTTAGATAGAAGTCATCCTGGCACCAGAATTTGAGTTTATGTTACCGTGTGAGGATCAGGCCCAAGAGTTACTGGAGCATGCACCTCTACCTGTTACAGTATTCAAAGCTACACTATAAGACAGCTGATGTCTTATTACAGCATGGAGTCAAAATCCAAACCAAATTTGAGCCCTTTAGCAGGCAGATCAGTCCTGACTGCTACACGCTCTTTATGGGAAGCTTTTTAGCTAAAAGGATAAATCTGGATGCTTTCCTGCTCCAGACTGCACAGGATGTATTCTCACAACACAGAAACATGAATTACAACACAGCCGTATGTTGACCGAGAGGGAACAGATTCGGCTCTAGCCTACGAACTAGTTCTGTTTAGAAATTGCAAAACCAATGGCTTGCACAGAAAAGAAGTTTCAGCAACAGCTTTTGGTTTTCAATTTCAATTTGTAACTTGTGTGTAATGCATACTGTCTTCTTCTATGGTCCTTTTAAGGCATTACTTGTGCCACATGGTGCTCTAGTACCTATCAAACAAAGCTGGTAATACAGCTTTAAAGCTCAGAGGGTTCTCACTTCACACATACAGTTGTTTGTCCATTCAGAGACACCGTAGTAAATATAGTTGCACAAATATGGCAGCTCCCATGTCTATGTACCCACGGCAAGTAGATATAAATAACTCATTCTAAGAGAATAAAGTGATGTTTAATAAAATGAAACATGGTTTTTGATCAAATATAATTGTTTTCTGTCATTCCTTTATAACTGTGTTACTTGCTGCACCTTTAAGTAGAGAAGCCCAGACTTCCCTCTCTCCAGCCACTTCTTAGGCTCATCTGGGGGAATCTTAAAAGAGTTCTAAGTTACGTAAAAATGACATTTAAGTGGATTCAATACAAAGGAAGCAGCATAAAATGCCACTTGTACCACCTCAGTAAAGACTCTGGAAAATCAAACAGGAGTAAATCCTGAGTGCAAAGACTATGGTTTTCAGAAACTTTTAAAAAATACTGGACCTTAGATTTAAAAAAGGAGCAGCACGTACTTCTAAATAAACCCCCAGGTCTGAATGCATACAATTTTAAAAGTCCAATGCAATTTTTTGACAAAGAGTGATGTGGATCAATTTAAATACGATATCCATAATGTTGAATTTTCTGAGTTAGATACTGCTGTACAGAAAAACCCACAGAAAAGACTTAACATAAAAATTATTGCTTGAAATAATTTAAATTTGCTTTTGCTAAATTTGTTGAGAATATATATTTTGCTAAAAAGCTGAAATGATTGCTATAAGGTAACACGTGATTTGGTTTTAGTCCACCAGATCTTCATTATTTATTCTTTAAAATATATTTATGTCCTACCTCAATAAAAGAAAAAAGTTTCAACATTCATAATGCTAGAATTTAGTACAATAAAACTCGTATGCTACTTCTAATTACATTTGATTGCAACCAGATTTGGCAGAATTTTGCTTTAGCAAAGGAGGGAAGATGAAACTTGGCCCCAAACAGAAACTCCTGTTTTTCCTACGAGTTAAAAAAGGTAATAGAGTAAAAATATATACAATAGAATATGCAGTAGACAAGCAGTGGAAAAGCACCATCTAAGAAATGGCTGTATACTGTATGTAGGAGCCTTAGGCCAGTTAGGATGGCCACACTCTGTGCTAAGTAAGTAGCAGTAAATTATTAATGATGGAGGTTTTAAAAACACACACAAGTTGGAGTCATTTCCCTCAGCCAACATACATCCACCTCCGACTTCCAGTCTTCCAATTTTGTGCTACATCTGATTACTTTCCTTACTTCCTGCTCTCCAGTGGCTGTTATCCATGTAGTAAATGTCATCACCATTCGAGCAGGACTTTGCATTTTAAATTTTTTGGTCCTTTGTTCTTTTAAATGTCAAACCTCCACATCTTCCCAAAAAAAGGCTTAATTTCCTCATTTGTTAAAGCAAAAGTGGAAAAACACCAAAATGTGTGGAGTGAAAATGTTCTGCAGAGACAGACAATGGTCGCTTTCTTTTCAGTTTTCATTTTCTTGATTCCTCACATGTGTGGGTGGTGTGTTAATCTAATTAGTTTCTAACAGTCTCCTGCACGGGGGCATGCAACAGCAGCCGTGTGCATCTGCGGGTGAACAGGAGAAGCAGTTTTTAGTATCTTACTAAAATAGCTACTGACGACGCTCACAACACTATTATCACCTGTTTGACTCATCGGGCCGACTGCGTGGCTGCATCATCTCCAGATTTTGGTTTTCATTGAGAATTTATTTCTAATTGTCTTTTTTTGGACCTCTGCTGTAACATAATAGCAGCAAAAGCTCCTCCAGGTTGCTCTGATTTCTAGTGGATTATGCAAACCCAGTGGTGTCCTAGATGACATTTATAGGTGATAAATATAAATGTGCACCCACGTCAGTAGGCTGCATTTCCTCCTTTGAGTTTGCCAGCCTCTTAGTCACTGTATAGCTTCTTTTGATCCTTTTTAATCTATAGAAAACCTGAATAAAATGCAGATTTTCCAGCAGTAATCTGAACTTCCGTCCACTGTTGTGGCTGTGAATGTTGTATTAGTTTCTGAATTGAGAATCATGAGTTTGCACGTTTATATCACCTTTTGTATTAAGACAATAAGTAACTTGATTAAGAACATAAAAAAATGCTGCTTGCTCACAGTGTTACTTTTAACATGGAAGTCATCTATGACTTGACAGAGGACAGGGGAATGAATGTATAAAATTCAACAAACAAGGCACTGAAAACCTTCATTATGTTTATCTTTGTCACCTATGCTGCTTCTATATTCCCACAGAATTGCCGTTTTGGGTTTTTCTTCTCTTTGTACAGCACAGATAAAAGAAAAACATAAAACATAAACTTGACTCTTCAATTCAACCCCTATGTACTGTAATTATATTTATTCCACTTTTTACCCCAATTTGCGCTTGAAACTTGACTGTTAAGTATCAACATGCAAAAAAACAATTAAACAAAAGAACAAAAAAACACAACAAAACACAACAAATACAAACATTAAGCACCTAACGTGTGTTAGGTGTTAGCTTTTTGCTGTTTGAACATGGTGACAACAACCTAATAAGACCTTTCCGTTGTCCCGTGTTAGTATAGTCATGGTGTTACTGCCAGCAGCAACTTGTGAAACTTGAGTCTAGTTCTGAAACAAGAATCACTCCCCACCAGCATCCTCACAATATTCACAAGATATAAAGCATCTCAGCTTGGTCCTCCAGCTGCTGCATGGCAAACCAGAAGGCTCTGCAGAGGGTCTGATCACAACTAAAGATGTGTTGAAACAGAGCACTAAACATTGTCAGGGACCCATCCAGACTTCTCACAGACTTTCTGAATTGCAATTACGGGAAAAAGATGGTGGAGCGTTACATGCAGGACCAGATTTCTCCTACATCCTGGTAGGTTACTGAACTTTGAACTTTGATCTGGACCTTATGCCACTTCTGCACTTTATCTGACTCAGGAATGATCGTGCAACTGTGAAATTAATTCTTATTGCTAATTGTGGAGAAGTATTTCTATTGAAGAGTGACATTCCCTTTTTGACTCAAGAAAGAGAAATAAAGGATCATAAAAAGGAGAGATTAAGTAGCTGTTTTCTGGTTCTTGTGACAGATGGTGAGGTCAGTGAACAAAGCTGGTTCACAGGGCAGAAAAAGCTGAATGACTGGTTATAAAGTGAAAATCTTCCATCAGTATCTGCCGGGAAGTAATCCAGTCCTGTTTTTTTTCTCAAGCAACAACTCTAGCAGACAGAAGAGGAGTGTGACAGCAGATTAATACACGTACAGATGGTATTTTCCTTCTGCAGGTCAGTCTCACTGTAAACTGGCATCTGCAGCAGAACAAGCTGTGGCTGTGGTCAGTGTCGCGATGCTGATACTACAACATATGCAGACAACGTGGGATGTCTGTCATTTATAATCAGCACTCACATTAACAGATTTAACACCAACAGACTGAATTATGTGACAGGACCAATTTTTTGGCAGACAACGAACCAGAGCTGACAGCTTGTATTTTGACTGAGTCGTTCTGATCTGTCTGATCAGTTTTAGATTATTTAGTATTATAACAGAAATAAAGGATTGTGGGAAGCAATAGCGTTACTGAAATGAAACTTTCTAACTTCAAATGTTTCTATTGTCTCTGACTTTGAGATGCAGCTAACAGTGCCCAACATTTCTGATTGGTTGGGTATTCCCAATGATCTGTCTTTTAAAATCAATACACCATTCAAGAACATTATTCCTGACTCAGTCAGCTTGAGGAAAAATGGCCCCACCTGTGACAGGAAAGCAGCGTATCTCAGGTTGTTTCACAGTGAATAAAACACACAAAACCCCAGAGAAATGTGTAACATGGACAGATTTTAGGTAAATGGAGCTGAAGTCTCTGAGCAGTGTCAACTCTTCAGGTAAAGACTGTCAGAGAGAAGTAACACACTTTCGAAGACTTGATTTGCCGAATCTAACCTGCACTTTAGACCTTTGTGAAAACAGAAAAGACCCAGGCCTGAGGTAATCTTTTAGCTCCTTAACCCTTGAACGCTATATCATGTTTCATACACACCGTTTCTGATACATATTCTTCTTTTTCTCTCAAATACAGTGAGCAAGTCAGGATCCATGGTATTACTGTAAACAATGATCTCAGTTTTGACCGTCACATTACAAATACCACCAGAACTGCTTCCTACCATCTAAAAAATAAATAAAAAATTTGAAAATTAATTTCTCAGTCGGACTCTGAGAAACTGTTTCATGCATTCATGTTGAGCCAACAGGATATTTTTAACACCCTATTTGCAGGATTATCCAAACAAACAACTGGACGATTACAACTTACTCAATATGCAGCAGCAAGAACTCTGACTAGGACACTGAAAGTTCAACATATCACACCTGCACTGAAATCCCTTCATTGGCTGCCTGTTCAACACAGAATCACATTTCAAATCCTCTTAAAACTTCACTATTCTCACAGGCTTTAATACTGTTGTCTGTGTTTGTTGATATGTACCAACTATATTGGGTTGTATTTTTGTATTCATGTGTCCATGTGCTAGTGTGCTTATGTGTGTGTGTAAATGTACGTCAAAGAATATGAACATATGCGCCTACTTGTGCATTTATATCTTTATGAAAAGCATATAGTGTGTACATGTAATGAAATGTGCTATATAAATAAAATGACCATATTACATCACTGTAAGGAAAAGTTTTCTCAACCCCCTGTTCTATACAATCTGATACTTGTCTTCTGCCTCCTAGTGGATATCATTTGCACTGCACATGGTAATAAACGCTACACATATGCAAACTATTTCTGTTTATGCATTTCTTTTACATTTTGCTGAAGGGCTAAATAAAGATATTAAATATTAGATTTTTCTGCCCATTATTTCTTGGGTCAGGTGTAAGGTGTATTCTATATGTACCACAGTCAGCCATGATGTTTTTTACACTATGATTAACTGGTCAAATCTTTAACAAGCAGCTGACCTCAACAGAAATGCAAAAATCCAGCTCTGAGCAAATGTTTTGCTCACAAAAAGTCATGCGATTTCTATCCCAGACAAGCCCCCAAATATGTACCAGAGAGGAACTGGAGTGCAACATAAAAGTGACTCACTACTCTCAAGGAAGACCACAACAGTTTCTGAAGTCCACTGAAAGACGTTTTATCAAAGAAAATAGCAAATTTAATGTTAGAGTAAGCCTGGCCAAAAGGACAAACTAAAGATCTTAAACTTTAAGAGAAAATCTCTTAGCTGTAATAAATGGGTAACAATGAAAAATAGAAGAGCTGACACGGCCCAGACTGACATGTTCTGATTGGAAACCAGAATGCAGGCACTGAAAGGAACCAAGTAAAATTGTACAACATCAGTCTCTTTCTAGGTTGCCAGTAAACACTGGAAAATTCAGTCACAACCACAAAAAGGGGGAAGTAAAAACAGAAATATTTTCCTCTTTATAGACATTACGACTATTACTTGCATTATCATGTTTGGTGTCCATAAAGAGATTACCTCTTCTACTAATTTGGAGATATCAAGTTACCTCAAAACAGCTTCAATTAGCCTTGAGCGTGATGATACAGCTGTTTATATTCCTCCAGCCTTTAGTCAAACTTTCATTACACAAAATCAGCAATCTAAGAATCAATCCTGAGATTCTTCCCGCATTGCTTGGTGAACTTACCATCTGATGCTCCCTCTGTTAAATGTTCATTCATCAGACCTGAACTAACAACAGACTTTATAAGTGACTTTATAGCCAGAAACAGAAGCCAGAAAGACAGGACCCTCCATCACAGCAAACATGGACAGCGGTGATATTCTTGATTTCAATACTAAGGTTGACGTAAACCCTGTTTCTTGACTTAACCATGGAGACAAAGGGATGTGAGTGTGATGGTGTGTGTGCTCACAGCCAACAGGCGGTTCTTGTCTTTCTCAGCGTTGGTAAGAGCATTCTCCAGGGTCACCCTGTGCTTCTTGGTGACTTCCTCCAGAGCCCGAGTCTGGCCCTCCTTCATCTGGTTGGCCTCCTCTTCGTATCGAACTCGAATACTGCTCATATCCTTCTCGTGGGACGCCTTCTCCTCGCGTAGGGTCTGACAAACACAAGAGGTACAAACACACATCACATTGTGTTCAAAGGTGAGCGCTGTGACAGAGGATATGCAGACAGACATTGATACCATATGCTGGATTATACAGCCACATTGTGTTTACTTTGCATAAGCCAAGAAATTAAACTTGCATTCTGTTTGTAACAGAAACATAGTCTCTCCACCCTTTACTTGTGTTACATTTGTCATCCTGAGGCAGTAAAACCCAGAGAGCTCCAGCGAGTCGGGTTAATGAAAATGGGGCAATTGATTGTAGAGATATGAACCAAGTTCTACATTTGCAACATAAACACACAGTTGTAATTATCTGTCAAACTGATAATGGTGGTAGTTTTAGCTGAATTTAGTTTTCTGTTTGGTTTAAGACAATTTGTCTTTATATCACAGGTTTGTTTTTTTTTTTTTTNGAGACATTTTGTCTTTATATCACAGGTTTGTTTTTTATGTTTTTTTGGCTGTAAAATGTCTTAAATCATCAGTTAATTTCAGACTAGTGAGAAGCTCAGAGATTTTTAAAATGCATCCATCTTGCTCCAGAGACCCTCCTTATGTATATGCAAAGCATTAAGCTAAAAACTGAATCCAAATCATCTTGTCACGCAAAAAGAAATCAGAAGTAGTTGAAAGTGTTAGAAGTAGTAGCTCTAATATTAGTAATATTGCAGTGTTAACGAAAAAATAAAATCAATCGCTCTAACATATAAACATATAAACATGTAATTTAAGAAAAACTTTTCCTTCTGACTTTTCGTTCTTGATCATTATGAAAAGTGTTAGGAATATGTTAATTTATGTTTTGTGATTTAACGTGTTCTGTTTTTCAATAAATCAAGTGGAAATGCCACAGTGTTGTTTACTTCTGTTTAGGGGGGACCAAAAAATGGCACAGAGAGTATAATGCTAAAACGTGTTTGAGAAACACTGTCTCATGCTGTAGCTTCAAATTTAAGGTGTCTCTATCTTGTGAATATCTTGTCAAAGTCAAGACAAGATATAACAGGGCAGATTTAAAACATTTTTTTTAAGCTAGCAAGTTTTTGCCATTTCCACCAACCTTTAATAAAGAAATAACTACTTGGAAAATGGGCATAAAAAATCCTTGATAGATACTCAGCCAACATGCCAAAATCTGTGTCACCTGATCATTTTTTATGTAATATCCTTGCAGTCACACATTAACTAGGCTAGAGCTAACTTTTAGTTAGCAGCAATAGGTACAGTAGTTACACAGAAGGCTAACATTTCACCTGCTAATCACATAACCGAAAAGAAATCTGATTAAGCTAAAATATAAAGTTCAATTTGTTCTTCTATTCATAACAATTCCAACAGGGAGGAGAGGGCTGGCAATAAAAGTTGCACTAATTTAAATTATATTTTATTATTTGGAAGACACTGGCTTGTGGAAAAGTAAGAGGAATGATCAAAAAGAAAAGAAGAGTTGGAGTATTAGAGAAAATTGATAAAGCTTTGAAAAAGATGATGTTTAGAGGCGATATAACGATTCCTGGTTTAAGCTGTTGCTAAACCCCAGCTCTTAAAAAAAAACAGAGATAAGCAGATGGATGAGATGAAAAGCAGCAACAGAGCGGTGATTTTGTCATTTGAAGGAACTGTTGAATCGAGGCCAAAAAACAGTGACTTTGCAGGGAAAGAAATTAATCTGTTCCAATATAGTTTTGACTTAATTAGTGGAGCAGCTGTTTCTTCATTTCATGGGTTTTATCAAAATTTTAATTGTCTAAACTTAGCCAAAAAGCCACATGGAAAGCATGACAACCGTTACTTTAACTGTCATTAGGGACTGTTAAAGTTCAACAAAACTGACCAACAATGAAGGTGGATTTAAAATGAGCAGATCTGTTTCTAGCTGAAGCTGTCTGTCACAGTTGAGCTTCATCTTTATTCAGATAGATTTGCAAAACAATCAGTGAATCTTTACATATTCTTCAGTGCATAATGAACCTTTCAGATAAATAATTTCGGAATGGCCCATAATAAATATTCTTATAAATGTACCAGCTGTGTGGACTTTAGAGTTCTTGTAATGCACAGAACTGGTTTTCTTTTAAGCTGTTGCTTGAGGATGCACATTAAAACCTGTGCACACTGATGAATGGTGCACTACACTGATATACTGATCAGCAGATGGAGGGAACTCGTGAAGATTAGCTACAATGCAACAGCAAAAGCAGGAGACACTGAAGCAAATACACAAGGCTATAAACAAGGCAGCACTTAAAATACATAAAAAGTTGTGATAAACCAAAAATATTCCCCATCAAATGCTAATCATCGTGTTAGGCAATTTAGCTAAAAGCCACAAATATTATAAAGGGATTTTTTACACACACACAAAGCACGTCAGCAATATATAAACTTCACACAAAAACAAAGGAAACTTGTGTTTGGTCAATTATTTCTCCCCTTTAATAATATTCAAATCACTTCAATTTAATTTTAGTGGTTTATCACTAATTCACAACAAAGTTATCTCAAGGCACTTTTGGGCTAGTAATAAATTAAAGCCAGTTCATTGTGATTTAGCTAAAACAAATCCACATTAGTCCAATTTATAATAACTGTGTTCATTCAAGCTGATTCATAAAAAAGGATTTTCTAGATAGGGAAAACTAATGGACTGAATCTTGTCTTTGATTCAATGCCCCATCCTCACATGGCGAGCGGTGGGTGATAAAAAATAAAAAATGTGCCAAAATCTTCTGCAATATTCTCCTATTGGTAAATGCTGCCATGTGTTTGTCAGATGTAGATAATGACCGGCACCTGATTGATAGACATATACCAGAATGAGATTCTGGAGCAGGTGGTGATCCCATATGTCCAGAATCTATTTATCAAAGGTTGCCTCCAAACGTTGGGCCTGGAGAGGATAGAATGGTCTGCTGTAAGTAAGACATCTTTTGACATGTTGTATGTACCAGAGTGACCTTCAGTAACCCCTGCTGGAGGAATGGGATGCCATCCCAGAGCAAAATGTGACCAGATCGGTGACCAGCAAGAGGAGGAGGTGCCAAGTTGTTGTGTTTGCGTATTGATCTTTCAGTACTCTGAGAATGTAAAATGAATAACGTGTAAAAATGGCCAATGATCCTTACAAGTTGTAGCTCATTGTAAAAGTGCCTAATCAGACTTTCCAACAATGTATAACAAATCAATGGGGACTATTAACGGGGAAAATTAATGCGCTAATCCTTATTTACTTAATCCTTACCTTGAGTTCTAAGTTTATGTCCAGTCAGTTTTGTTATACTGCTACTCCTCTTAGTTTTGAAGTCAAATTATTTATTATGCCTGTAAAATACTAAAAAGACACATTTCCCATTAGCAAAAAGTGTCAAAGAAAAATTTAATGATCTTTGTCATTTTAGTAAAGATTTTGATATGTTTTTTTTTCTCTTTGTTAATGTTCACTAGAGAGATAACAGGACATTTAAAGACTAAGCTCTGATGTTCAACTCACATGAGATGAACAAAAGGATGAATAATAACATATCCATTTAATTTAATCCCTCAACACATCACTTCTTTTTCTCTCATAGTGAGGATGGCTGGTTTTGATTGCATCTTGTGCCTTGAGATCACATTTGCAGATAGCTACCATGAGTGTCACAGCCAGCAACACAAAAGCTACAACACAAGAAGCCACAACACTA
>CM047996.1:22727973-22746237 GCA_026261665.1 Melanotaenia duboulayi | reverse complement strand
GGTCAGGTTTTACCGTTTCAGCTGTTTGGTGATTGTAGGTCAGTTTTGCTCACTTCTGCACCACATGACATTTCAAACTTCTTACACAATTAACTCTCAATCATACATTTTTGTTTTTTGCTTTTAATTTATAGTATATTTTATCTTCTTTTTTCCTATGCCAAGCTGTACATTTTTTAGTGTTCTTAAACTTTTTGTCAGAAGATGTATGTTTTATATGTTTGAGTTGAGCTGGATCAAAAACAAGTGACTTGATTGGATTTCAATGATCACATTTTTGTCCTTCTTAACTGGAGTTTATTACATTGAACAAAAAGTCATAACATAATCCTGTTTGGATGTAATCTAAGAAAAACTTTGACTGAAAAGTCAGTAAATTAATGTTTGTGCTAATCTCTAACACTTATCCGGCTACAATAATCAAGGCATAAATAATCCAGTTTCCACAGTAATCCACATTTTTTTTGCAAGTTTTGGTTCAGCTGTTTTGTTTTTGTTATTTTGTACGTGAAAATGCAGGTAAAAATTCAACCCTTTTAAGAACAGTCAACATAAAAACACAATTTCTTCAGCACAGCTTTAGTTGTCACATTTTGAGTCGACTCATACTCATACTGCAGTATGCTCTTCGTAGGTCTGCAGAGGCTTGACGCGCAGCTTTTCCAGACCTGACGTGTACCCCTGAACTCCTTTGTGATTGGTCGGTTTGCAATTATGTCCGGAAGAGAAACTGCAACACGACGCTGTAACCGTATGTTCGATTGTGAGAGTACATTTCACCAACGTCAGATGCACCGGCCCTACCGTATGCAGATTCCGTGCCAGTATAAATTCAGCTTTAGTGGTTTAATTAAATTAGGCTGCATTCTAGCCACATAAAAAAATAAAAATCATACTTTGTCCTTTTGCTCCTCATCATACATGATAATCTGGTGTCTGCGGAGATGCTCGCTACCTACAGCAGAGACAGATGGAAGGGGTCGATGCTATAACACTCCCACATGCATCAAACCGAAAAACTACAGTGGGATTAATCTGACACAATTTTGTATGGAAAGAGCTCCAATCGATAGAATGCACAGTGAATCCATCCAAGTTCTTGTGCAAAAAAGTTCCCCCACAGCATCTTAATGACTTATTGCTTATTCACAGCACAGATACTTCCAGTCTGACATGAATACAAAACACACACACACACACACCTTCTCCAGGGATTGGATCTGCTGTTTCTGTCTTTCATCCATTGCTTGGCTCTGGTTATGCAGGGCCTCCCTCTCTTCCTCCATCCTCAGCACCTTGTCCTTCAGCCGGCTCCGCTCGTTGTCCAGGTCCCTGATGGCCGCCTCCTGGGTCATCTGGGTGGCCTGCAGGCTGCTGATCTGACCTATGACAGGACAAAGCAGACGTGCATGAGAAGAAGGTGGATGGTAAAAAAACCGGCATCAGCACATTGTCCTTGTTGGACTTCTTTTTCTTAATGTGTCCAGCACAAGAACACTATTGTTGACAGGTTTCATTCCTGCCAAAGGCTTGTGGATGTTTAATAATAATTTTGATCAACATGCTCAACTCTCGCAGCTCCCAGAGGATTGTTAAAGGATGTTAAAAAAAATATAACACTTTTTGGAAGATGTATAATCCTTTGAGCCCTGTGACTATTATTTAGGTTTCTGCTGGGAAATTCATACTCATAATATAATGAGTATATCACTGCAACCACAGGGTCTGTTTGAATACAGTACAATATGTGACCATTGTCTCTTCAAGGCCTCACGTTTCAGTACAGTTCCGGCAAGGACAAGGCCATTTTGGCATAGTTTGGCACCACCGGTTCTCTGAGTGGATTTCCAAGTGGATCAAGTGGTTTTTAGAATGTTAAGAATTTTAATTTATGCAAATCAAATTATGCTTTATAGCTACAGTACTGTAGAAAAGCTAAAGAAATCCTTCATTTATTTCTGTATTTCTGTAGGGACATTGATTCACTGGAACATTGGCAAACATGGATGGAGACACAATATACAAGGCAAAAACAAAGTTTAGATTTTGTTTTAGAGCTTGAAAGTCAGTTTTCTAAAAACATTTCAAAGCTCTTCTTTGGATGTTTCTGCCTTTGTTTCATTCTCTGTCAAGTTGATTCCATGCTGCTTCAATAATGTTGAGGTCTGGGTTCTGTGGAGGCTTCATCCCTCCATCAGACCTGTAATCACTGATTTTTTTAGTCCAGTTCTTGTGTCATCAGGCTTGTCTCATCCTTTCCTCTGTGTTTCCCTTCCTTAAGAATGGTTTCAACACAGCCATTGTTCCATGGAGACCTTCTCTGAAGATGCTTCAACCAACAGTAGATAGATCAATGAAAGGTCCATATTTTTCAAAAGTTTTTAAGGTAATTAATTTCACATTCTGTTAATATGCTGTCAGGTGTTTTTTAGGCCTGACAAATCTCCTTTTGTCCTCCGCTTGTCCAGTTTCCTCACATTTTTCCCTATGTGTGGCATATTTTCCTCACATATACCATGTTTTAAGCGAATAACCGTTTGGAAATTAACCTTGGAAATAATTATCCTACATAACCTTGTATATTTTGGTTTTGTTTAGTTTGGTGAAAATGTTGATTTAAATGTTAATGCTCTGGGTTAACATCAATAAAATGAACCCTTTAAGGCCCAACCCATAAAAAATAGTAAGAAAAACCCAATTTTTTTCAACATAAGGTCTTTATTTGGCCCTTTAACAAACTATAGCAAAAAAAAATATTTTTTCGGGGGGATATCTACCATTTATTACCATGTGATAGTTTAAAAATTATTATAATGTGGTTTTTGTTTCTGGGTATCTATTAGGGGACAAAAGACAAGTATCAGATTGTGTTGAACAGGATTTTGAGCAAAGTTTATACCATGAATTGAAACAAAATGTCTCACAAACGGTATGTAACAAATATGTCGCGTTGGGCTTATATGGGTTAAAGAAAGAAAAAAAAAAACTTTAATAATCCCCACAGGAAATAATTATTTGTTTTTAGATCTAAAATATTGTGATATTAAATCAAAAAAACAAAGTAGACCTCTGTATCCTCTGTATTTGCATCCTGGATACCTCTGTTTCCTGTTAATATAACAGGATATTGTGTTAAAATAGATCATTTAAATGAGTAAAAAGGGTTTATGATGGCATGGTAATCAAGATGTTTTCATGCTTTTTTAATAGTTTATCATAAAAAGAAAATTTTAATATCCAACTAAAATGGATCCTAAAAAAGCATGTTAAAATTTATCGGCTTCTGCAGAGCCAATTTTATTCATCTTTACTGTAAAATTGTCCCATCAGAGCGAATACAGTTTAACATTTTAGAAAAAAATGTTATTTTAAACTGAAGAAAATCCATTGTGTTTCCTCCCAGAACGACTCCGAGAGGCTCCATGAGCCATACGATGGTAAATATGTCAAGGCTGCATTTGCTGACCAGATCTTATTTGTGTCGAGCAGCTCCAGAGGACAAAACATCCTCTTTATAAACAGCCTCATGGAGCTAATGAGCCGAGCGGTTCTGCACTAAGTGTCTCTAATTGCTCACATGTATCCGACACTAATGTTTAAAAAATGTAGTTGCACAGAGTCCTAACAGAGAGACGTCATATGTTATTAAATCAGGCTGCAGTGCACATGAACAAACACCTGATGCTGGAAATAACCGATGTGAAAAAGGCCTCCTCTGCCTTGCAGGGACAGGGAATGCTATTAGCTTGGATACACAGCAACACCATTAAAATCTTATAGGGCGCAATGCCTCGGACAAGACAAGAGAAGCTGTTAGTGGAGATATTTGATGCGTTTCCATGACAGCTTGGATCTTGGGGCGAAGAGAAAAGAAGAGAAGAGGCTCTTACTGGCTTTGAGGAGGATTTCAGTGGCTTGCTGCTGAACTCTGTCTCTGGCCGCCTCCAGCTCACACTCAGCCTCCTTCTGACGGATCTCCACGATCTCTGAATTCTGGGTCACCTCGTCCAGCTGCTTGGTTAAGTCCTGGAAATGAACACAAAAAAATCTTGTTAAGAGAAAATGGCCATGTGATGTAAAAAGAGATTAAATTAAGAGAAAATGAAATGAACAAAAACTGTCAATCAGCTTGCTCAGTTATTTAAATCCACATTGTTCACTTACTCTGCTTTCTTTGTGTCAGTTTAAAACAAACCACTTGGTGAACCCCAGAATTCTAAACAACTGACCCTAAAAGATGACCATACTCCTCCAGAACTCACGAGTGTACACAAAATATGACAGAAATGTGTTTATAATGTTATTCACCTGCTACCAAAATGTAGAGGGAAAAGAGAAATAAAATAAAGAAGACATAAGGACAATACAACACTGGACAACAGAAGATGGAGAAACGTTGCTGATCTGATGAGTCTCCATTTCATCTCCACATTCAGATGGCATGGTCAGAATTAGGTGGAAACAACATGGAAGCATGGATCCATCCTGCCTTGTATTAATGGTTCAGGCCCAGTTTGGGCTCCTACCAGCGTGGCCTGGTTTAACCACCACAGCCTACCTGAGTACTGTTCCTAACCATGTCCATCCCTTTATGACAACAGTGTAGCATCTTCTGATGGCTACTTCCAGCAGGATAATGCACCATGTCACAAAGCTCGAATCCTCTTCAAATGTTTTCTTGAACATAACAATGACTTCATTGTACTTCAGGATTCACCAGCTCTGGTCCTCGAGGACCAGTGTCCTACAGGTATTGGATGCTTCTCTGCAGCACGACACATGATTTAAATGAATGGGTCATTAACAGACTTGTAAAGAACTTGACACCGAGCTGATGGGGAGGTGTGTTGCAGCAGGGAAAGATTCAATACCTGCAGGACACCGGTCCTCGAAGACCGGAGTTGGGGAATCCTGCAGGACTCCAACAACCTCCACAGTCACCAGATCTAAATCCAATAAAGCAGCTTGGGAATGTGGTGGAACGGGAGATTCTCATCATGGATATGCATCAACTGTGTGATGCCATCACGTCATTGTGGAGCTAAATCTCTGAGGACTGTTTCCAACACATTGTTGAATCTATAACACCAAGAATTAAAGCAGATCTAAAGAAAAAACAGGGTCCAACCTGGTACTAGCAAGGTGGACCTAAGAAAGTGGTTGGAAAGTGTGATGTCATACATTTCTACTGCTGCAACTAGTTTGCCAAATTTACAGAAAAAAGCATATTTATAGCAAATCATTACTACCGAGAATCAAGAATGGAAATCATGACTGCTGCTCAATTAATAAGGACGAGACTTCAGGGAATGATCTGATGTGAACGCACACACGCAGCAAACCAAAGCAGTTATGTGATTTAGCACTCTGTAAGAACTCATGAGAGGCAATTTCACATCTTTCAATCCCACCAACCGGCCTTTCTCAAACCTAATTACCGCTGCTACAGCTAAGACAATGAAACCTCAGAATGATGATAACCACTGAGGAGCCACACCAATTAGACTTGATGTGAGTTAGTGAGGGAGTGTGTGTGTTCATGCTGCTCTACCTTGAAGCCTGTAGCAGGTAGTTGCACTTTGACTGTTAGGGTAGATAAGAGAGCTACAAGCTTTATTACTCAGGGGATCGGGGGTATTCAGAATGGTTTTAATAAAGAGGGATGTGACTGGAATGAAATCAGGGATGTTTGCAGGTATGGTTTATATCAGTTTGGTTGGAAGCTGCTCAGTTTTATCTCTTTTCATAATCTTTGAGAGAACCTCTTCCTGGTTTGGATCTCAGGGGCAAATTTATTTTTGATCTTCATTCTTAAAAGGGCTGTTAAAGGTTAAGAGTGAGAATATTTTTAGGGATTATAGTAAAATAAAACTTAGGTTTGGGAATGGTGTTGGCTATGATTAATGGAAGTCTCATATTGTTTGCTGGATCCTGAATCATATAAAAATCTGAATAAAAATTAAATCCTCTTTAAAATTACATTATAAACCCCTAATTCCAAATAAAAATTACCATTTCGAATTAAACTTCATGCTTGAGTGGTTAGTTTATTCTGCTTTTGAACACAAATTGAACAATTCCTTGAGTCTGAATTATAAAACATAATGTAACCATGGCCCATGAATCATTGTCCACTCAAGTTGTGATTTACACCCCTACTTCTAACTAGCTGATGAGAAGTTTTTGGCTTATACATTGTTGAAATCACTCTTCACACTTAAGTCATTGGGCCTCATTCACCCACCGTTCCTATGAATCATTTGTTCTTAAGTCCTACTTGCATCCCAAAATACAGTCAGACTTTTTCCACCCATCTTCCCTATTTCCAGCTGGAATAAGGAGGAGAAACATGGATGTAATTGGAAAGATTGTAATGTTATACATGCAAAAAGTATTGTACACTAAAGGAAAAAGAGGACATGCTGGGAAAGTCCTCACTTATTCAAAAGGACTTTTGTACAGTTAAAGGGTGACGATCACTGTCCATGGTGCTGAAATCAGCTTGCACCCGCCGCCCTTTGATGTATCATTTGTCTCAAATGCCCATTTCTCTATACTATTTATATACTTTGTTGTTTCAGGTCCCAATTGCTGAATCTCAGGAACGTAAACACAAATTTTCTTTCCTTCAGTTCTGCTGCGCTCAAGAGGGTTCTACTTGAGTTATTTATTTAGCTGAAAGCCGACGTCTGCGGCTGCTTTAATTAAACAAGTTTGCTGCCAGTCTTGGCGGTATATTCCCCTGTCAGTTTGGTAAACTTTGTGTTAAAAGAGTAATATGGAGTTGTTGAAACCCACAACTCCCACAGTGTGCCCTTTATACTTGGACCCAAACACCATTTTGCCTTATATTTACCCTTCATTTAATTTTTGCAGATAATCTTGTATATTTTGCTGATTTAGACCACTAACTATATTTATATATGTATGACTTATACACCACTTTGATTAACTGAGGGTTTTTTTAATGTGCCATGACTTTATATCGACTTAAGTGAACGATGAAATACTAATCCAAGAATGGCAGAGTTTGGCTCACACAATGCAGCGTGAACAGAACTTGCTTGTTTCTGGAGAGCTTCTTAACTAAAATATTAGGGTCATTAGTTGTAATGTCAATTTAAAGGAGAAAATAATATCTGACAATAAAGTTATTCATCAGTTTGAATTAGCCAGTGAGCCCCGCTGAGGAGTCTTAATGATGAAGTAAAATCAATAAAAAGTCAGTGTGCAGGTGCATCCTGCGCCTCTGTGTTTATAACAATTTGCAAAAGGTCGACCTTTAGATTTACCTGAGGTTTTAGACACTTATATTTCTATATGTAAGCAGACAGGATGAAGAACATCTGCAGCATTGACGCTTGGCTGATTGGCTGGCTGTCAGACTTCCTAACAGCGAGGTCACACCGGGTTATGGTGTTATTTCTTTCCTCAACTAGATCACCCTGAAGCTATTTCTGCTTTGCTCTTTCATTTGTTTTGTACACAAATCAATGTTGAAGACATCACGGTGGGTGCCACATTATCCAATTTGCACACGAGTCTGTGTGCAGCAACGTTGTTGGGATCACATCAGCAGCTTGAATGTGATCAGGTCTTTGATAAACCAGGTCCCTTCTGGCTGATCCAAAACATCCACTGAGGTGTGAAATTTTAGTTTTTTCCTCTATGGTAAAGATAAATGTTGCCACAATTCAAAACTAATCATTTTAAAAAGAGACTTTTTGTTCAGGATCTGCTAAGATGAGTTTCCATGGCAACAGAAAAACTGTTTAACAGCAGGATACCCTGATTAAATTCTGCAAAACCAAACTAATGAGTGAAATAACACCAAATCCCACATGAGATGAAGAGGGAATGAAAAGGATGCAAGGCAAACGCTAGGTATATAGGAAAGTAGTGGAAATTAAAACCATTTCTCTAAATGTTCTGGTGGAAAATGTGAAAGTACTAGTAACCAATTGGATGAGCCCGAAGCGCTAACAAGGACACAGAAAGAATACAGAGAATTCAGTATTATGTATTATTATGACGTGACTCCCATGTGTTTCTATGCTGCTTTAAGAAGGAACAAAGTAAGTGAAAAGCTAAAAGAAGAAGGTCCTGAAATGTTTGTCTACTAGCATACGTCACGGTAAAGGTAAAGATCTCACATTGTGGTATCAAACTGTTGGCGGTGACTTTCGGTCCATACAGAGAAGAAAGCTGCACAAGCTGCGGAATAAAATGGATGATTCTTCACATCTTCGACACAACAGTGAGGAAACAGTATGTCCAGACAGAGACTTCTTCAAGTCAAGATAGACAGATACAGGCTGTCATTTTTACCAACGGCCATCATCCTCTGGAACAATATGATAAACAGTTAATCTTTATATGAAAAAGAACAACCAATCATACAAAGACCTACTACAACAATTTATAATTTATGAAAAAATTGATCATTTTAATTTATGTTATTTAAGCTCTAACAGATGCTCTCTCACACCACCTCACCTCTGTCACCAAAATCTATTGGACCTGGCAAAATCCCATATTTCCGGTTATGTATGAAAACTTTAAAAACAGTGCTTTAAATGATTAATAGCTTTTACTTCACCAATAGCTTCCAGCAACCGGTCCAGATAGGCTTTACTTGAGAGTGAAATATTCGGTCTAAAGAGGGTGACAGCAGCAATTTACCACAGCGTCAGTGTTTCACTCAGGGGATAATTTGTAATTTTTGGCACACATATTTCTGCAGAAGCCGGCGAACAGTCCACCATTAATTACGTCTGTCTCAGTTACTCCAAACCATCATTTGCTTGCGTTTCTCTGGAGGTTTGCCTACTTCATCATAAGCTAAAAGAGGATGACAGAAAATGCTGAAACAGGAAGTTGTAGCATCCTGGCATCAACCACAAGTGCTTGATGATAGGTTGATATTTGATGCCACTGGTACTATAATCATCCACCTCCCCTGGGTCCAGTGAATATTCTGATATAGTCTAACCGTTTCATTCTCAAGAGTCAACATAAACTGAGTCTAAAAATGCAGATAACTTAACAACTGCTGTGCAAGCAGGAGGGATGATACGATTTCAGATATGTTAATAAAGCCAAACGTACATTTGCTGTAAATTAAATTAAAACATATTATCTTCCAACAGAAGACTCACAGCAGGAGTCAAAGGATTAAGATGATGTGCTGATAGACTGATGCTGTTATTAGGAGATTATTGTGATATTACCCGGGCAACCAGGCTAAATATCAACCATGTAGTGTTATAACCATGCCGTTTCCATCCTCTAATATTGTCTTTGAATACCTTACATGTTGGAAGGAAGAAAAACTGTTAGTTTCAAGCTCTCTTTGTTGCTGTTGCATTTAACTGGGTTGCAGTTAATCACACTAATAACTTATGAAAATAATAACCGCTGGCACACAACAGCTTCTGCTGACCTTGATCTTATTCTCTAGAAGGAGAAAACCCTCTCTGTCTGTTCGTTTCACAGAAACTTCAGAGCGAGTCGACATAGCCCCCCGGAGCACACGTCAGTTCATTTTTCCTGCGATGAAGACAATCAAGAGCATTGAGGCTACTCAAAAAGTAGAACTTGGAAAAAGAAAGTAATCTGCTTGGGAAATAAAGAATACTGATATTTTTGTGCCAAGTTAAATGATGTTTCTTGGTGATAAGCTGGTTGCTAGGGAGCTATGTGGAACAGTGCAATGATTATATAGTAGATGGGGGCAGTAATGAAACTCTGGCCCTCAAGGGTCGCTGTCCTGCAGGTTTCCCTGCTCCAACACACCTGATTTGAATTAAATGGATTCAACAGCTCGTTGTCAAATTGCGAAAACCCCTTTAATTTGAATCAGGTGTATTGAAGCTGGGAAGCATCCAAAACCTGCAGGACACTGGCTCTCAAGAACCCCTGCCTTAGATAGTGGGGAAGAAAAAAAAATGAGCATGTTTTCACCCATCGGATGTCTCCTTCAAGGATTTTTAATATCTCAACATCTAGGTGCCAAGTATCCCTCCAGAACAACTTATAAGAAGATTTTTCATTGAAAATAACTTTTTGCTGCAACTTCAAACGCTGCTGCTGAGAAAATGACACTGAACTAAAACGATAAATACGAGGCCTTGAAATCCAAACTGAGCAGCTAAAATTCCCCACGAGGAAGATTTTAACTCGTTTAGCGAAATGCAAGCAGCCCTCTTATTACACCTCAATATTATCACCACTCAAACACTGCCAACAGCAGCCTTACTGTCTGAAAGGATCTAATCATAAGAAAAGTTTCTGTTGAACAGGTTTATGATTTCATCTGTAAATTCACAATCCATGTAAAGTAGTAGCTTTTCTAACGTCATCTCTAACACTTTCATATCTGTTACAGAGGTTAAATTCTGCAGCCTGTCAAGAGAAACTGAATCAGATTTATGACAAGAGCTGTGTTAGATTATCCTCTAAAACAGCTCAACAGCAACTTAACGCTTCAAACTTTTCCCCAAAAGTCTTAATCATTCCAGTAGCTCAAAAAGTTTTCACAGATTCTGAAGGTATGTCCGGGTGCTCTCCAAAAACAGCTCCAGGCGGTTCACGGAAATGTCACTGTCTCGTCTGATGTATTCCTCTCTGGACGCGTCATTGCCATCGTCAAGTGCCCGTCTCCTCTACAGTGTGAAGTGGAGATTTAGATTTGCTGTCGGGTATGACACATTTTAACCTCAAAACTGTTCAAAAACTACTCGGAACACAGCTCAGACTTCTTCAGCATGTCTGCACAAGATACTCAGGGTCCTTTATTTTTTGGTTTTCCTTACTGATAATTCATTTCACATTAATTTCATTTGCTACTTGATGCATCAGTCTTCCACATGTTCATTTACAGCTGGGCCAGAGTGCACACAGCAGGAGAGGATCACACATTTTTTTACCCTGCAGGCACAACATGGAAGCTCCTTTAGTCTGGAGTATGGAGTCAATCAACTTCTAAGGAAGCTGGTTATGTTTAGAAATCAACGTGTCAAGAATATTTACAAGCAAACTGCACTTAGAGGAGAGATCAGACAGCTGTTGGCTTGCTGGAAATGATGCAACGGTCCTGAAATTAAAGTGCCATCACCGTTTTTTGATCACACCGACCTTGACGGAGCTCTCTGCTGCAGTGAGCGACGCCTGCAGCTTGTGGGACTTCTCCCGGTTTTCCCGGGCCTCGTCCGTTACTCTGGCCAGCTCGGTCCTCAGCTTTCCCAGGGTTTTCTGGAGCGCCGCCTCCTGAGTCTGAAACTCCCGCCGCAGTTCGGCCTCAGTGCGTTTCCATGCCAACAGGTTGTCGGCGGTCAGCTGCTGGGTTCTTTTCATGGCTTCCAGCTCACGCTCATAAAAGGCCTGAGCCTTTGGAAGAAAATGAAAAAAAATCAACCAAAACAGGCAGATGTGGAAACTGTTCTGAGATTAAAGAAGGCATGATTGTTTGCTTTGGTTTGACCTTTCAAAGCAGCAACTGACATTTTCATAATTTTGTTTGTTTCACGTTCACATTTTGTTTGTTCTATTGTGTAAAACAGGATCTTACAGTACTGAGGTTTCAGCTCATCCACCTTTTCCACAACACATTAGCATGAATACATGCAGATTTAATGAGGCTTATCATCTGATTTATCACATAGTTTGAGACTGACCCCACAGTAATTATAAACTAATACATATGTGAACTAGATAAATGCATCTCTCACTCATTTAATTACATCCTCACACATCTACGGTTGTCAGGAAACAGCTAATGGTTTACGTTGTGAGCAACATGTGCGAGCAGCTAACACCAGAGGTTGTACCTTGCTGAGTTTGGCTTCGTACTCCTCCACCAGTCTTTTCTTGTCCTGTTTGAGCTCCTCCACCCGCTCCGTCAGAGAATCCACCTACAGCCCAAACATCATGTTAAAAACTGGTTGAAACAATCAGAGGTTAGATGACTTTGGTTCAGATAAGAAGGAACCAGTGCTGTCCTGCTTTCTTTGGCCTGGTTGTGGTTCACTTTGCAGCTTTCAAGAGCTGCTCTACTTTCGCAGAAGTTGGTGCTTTACCTCGGCTTTATGGAGCTGCCCCAGTTTTTCCTGGTCTTTACTGTAGTTTGCGTTCTGGCTCTGGTGGCTGCGAAGGAGTTCCTGGATCTCTTGTCTGTGCTGAGCCTTGAGCTCCTCCAGAGCAGCTTTCTTCTCCTGCTCAAACTGATTCTGGGCCTGGCTGAACGTACGCAGCTTCTCCTCAAAGGACCGTCTCATCTCCTCCACCTCCCTCGACATGGACACCACACGCTGTGTGTGCTGCCAAAAAAAAGACAGGATGGAAAAACTGAGCAGACGGGGGGATTGATTTATGGGTTTTTAGGCTTCTTACACAGCTAGTGAGTCTTTAAAAAAGGTCCAAGCCAGGTGGCGATGCGCTGGCTTGGGGCAAAGCCAATGCATCTGCCAACTACTGCCAATTTGGATAGTCTAAATTAGCAACAAACCCACAGTAAATAATGTTAACAGACTTAAATGACTTGAATATATCAATTTACAGAATATAACAAAACAAGGAAAGCATCCCACAGTGTTCCTATACAGCGTTTTAAACACTAAGTATCCATCTAACTCTTCGGATTAAAGAAGTATGTGGTTAAATGTAAACAATAGTGTATTAAAGAAAAATAGTTCTCTCTTTAAACTACAAACTTTGAAATAAGTAATTGCAGGACCTCACTGCAATGCTCCTCTCTACAAATACTCAAAAGAATACAGAGGTTTGGTTTTCTCTCCATCCTAACAGCAAGGCAGAGGAACAGACGTAATACAGATAAGCTGCAGCTGTGGACAAAGCAGCTTCTCACCCACTGACAAAAACACAGACCTAACATTATTCCTCCACATACCTGGGCCTCGGTGCATAGCTGCATGTCCTCCACTCTCTGACGGTAGCTCTCAAACTCGGCCAGCGCCTGTCTCTTCATCCTCTCGTGCAGCTCCATGGACTCCTCCAGAGACTGGATCCGTCTCTTCAGGTCCATCTCATCACTGATTTTGCTCTTATACTGGGACAAAGGCACAAGGTTCAGTTAGTTAATCTGTCCACCAAGGTTACTCACCAAGTGTGGTGTAGAGGATTCCAGCATCTTCTAAATAAAGATTGGAACTTTTGGTTAATCCAGACTAAATTAAACATCTTTGAAGATTTCCATCCTTACAGACAAACCGTCTCTCTCACTCCCAAAGTGGGGGTCTGACTCAGATTTATGACTTGGTTTCCAGTTCCACAGGTCAACAAAGGTAGACTCTCTCCATCCTGGACTCAGGAGTACTTCGTTAAGTTATTTACAATATCTGGGAAGTTTCTGAACTTTAATCATTTGCAACATAAATCTCCCTTGGAGTTGTACAGCCTTGTCGGACATGGCTCTTTTCCAGAGTTAGGACACTTCGTCTGAACGCAAGAGAGAGAGATGCTGCCGGAAAATTAAGTTAAGTGATGTGAAGAACATCACGACAGATACTAAAGTTTTGGGCCTGCATTCAAGATGCATGATTGATTTTTTTTCCCCTTTCTGGACTGATTGACTTCAAAGTTCATCCCTTTTTCCAGYTAATACTTCTCTTTTCTTTAGTTATGTTTTTCTCTTTTGGACTTTTAATGTTAATCCTAGATTTTGATCTTTAGTTTGGATAACTGGTTAACACAGGCTGACCAAAGCTTCAGAACCAGTTCTACRGAGTTTCTTTTTGGACTGATTCAAAGCTGGACTGTTCTCTCCTGCCTACCACTGCACACCATTCACTGTCCATCATCGATACCACCGCCTGAGCCGCGGGAGAATCCGCATCCGCAGAGCTGCCTGATCCAAACCTTCGGACCACCACGTGACGCATCTTCTGGCCTTCTTGGGAGTCGATCGGGATCCAAACCACCAACTTCCTCATTTGCCCGGGAGAGTCACCGCAACGGTCGTAATTCGGTTCGATCCAAACAGAACCGGACGAGTCCTGCGATTCTCCGCTTGTCTGCTCAAGGAATGGTTGAACTGGTCTGGTTATTGTAAACTCCTCCTTTGAGCCATGTTATGGGTCTCTTCAACTTAAGAATTCATGTTTTTAGCGTCCTGAGACTGACTGATTAATAACTGACTGATCTGACTAGCTTGAATTAATTAATTTATTAAATTAATTAATTTAGTACTTTAATGGTGTCCACACAGCCATTAGATTAGTATAAGGCTATCTGTGTGGTGGTGCTTCCGAGGTAATCAAAATTCTGACTAATAACTCATAATTTTATGAAATGATCAAAATTAATAATTTTTTTAAACATCTTTAATGTTTAATGACGCTAAATCGCTACAGTGGGGAGATCTAAAGATAACTGCTGATTATTGGACTAATCTGTCACACTTTACAAATCTTGTGGTAAGAAACCCGCCAGCAAACAAAAGATAAAATGTTTGAGAACATAACTGTCTGATTGCTTTGTGTAAATAAACATCATGGATTTCAACCTTAATTAAAACAGAATTTTAAATAGATTAGCTGATGTACCCAGACTTTAGATTTCGCCTTGATTTTCCTTGTTATGAAAATCAAATGTAACTGTGAATTATAGGATTAAATGAGTACATTCAGTTCAGTTAAATTAATCGTATTTGGTTCAGAGGGAAGCAGTAAACGGTAACACTGCCTCCAGGAACTGTGGAGAAATTTAACATGCAAACGTCAGCGCACATAAGTTTAAATCACGGAGGCTAACGTCACAAGGAAGCAAAACTTTCTCATTATAATTGATAAGGTTAAAATTAAGAACATTCAGGTGTTAAAATGTTTGAGGTAATTTTGAATTACATCTGAAATTTACTCAGCAACAAATCTAGTTCAACTTTAAATGTCTGGAACACAAAACTGATTCCAATCCAAAATATTAAATCACCGCATAAAATTTTCTTTAAAATCCTTTGAGCTGGTTTAATCTTGTACTGAATTAAGTGTCCAAAAGGAAGTAAAAAAAAATAAAAAATTTAACTAAACGCTGGAAAAGAGCACAAAATGTCATTACTAGTTTTCACTTTTTGTTGTGTTAAACTTTGGGACACTGTAAAATATAAGTGAAAATAGAATAAAGTACATTTAAACCATGCATTTAACTGCAGATGCTCTAAAAACTGGCCAACAAATGCAAAAATTGGGAGGTTTTATTGTTTTTGGAATGAGCATCCCTGATGGTTGGTAATGTTTTAGGTTGAAATTTGATGAGGGGGTTAACATCTCATCCAAAGGCTGAAAGGGCAAACACGTTATAAATCCAAAGGTTTTCTCAGAAAAATTCTATGAGTCAATGCACAGTAACAGCCAACTAAAGTACATTTCTGCATCAGCTATTTTTCATCTTCAGGCCATCATGCAGCAATGCTGGAAAAAAAAAGGAAAATCTTTGCACAGGCTCAGGAGCATCTCTGAAAACCCACCACAGGAACGTGGTTCATATCTGCTCCACACATGCNTGGAAAATCTTTGCACAGGCTCAGGATCATCTCTGAAAACCCCTGAAAACGTGGTTCATATCTGCTCCACACATGCAAGCTAAAACCTGCACAAAAGAAAAAAAAAAACATGTAAACAATATCCAGAAAAGCTGCCAGCTTCTCTGGGCTTGAACTCATTTAGGATGGGATGAACTCAAGTGTAAAATTGTCCTGCTGTCTGGGCAATTTCTTGAGGAAATCTTAAACAGAAGATCCTCCATCCTCAGGGAGGGTCTTGTTTTATGTCTGCAACAGATTTGCCAAATTACATTCAGCAAGTAAAACAGCAGTACGACTCTGTGAGGGGGCCTGGGTGTTAAAGTGGTCTGCATGCAGTCCTCCTACAACAACAACAACAACTAAATCCAGCAAGAATGAAAAGAGAAAACCTAAGAAAGGCAGAAAAGGCGTCTCTGTTTCAACGTCTGACATGATTATACGATTTTCAATTAAACACAGATTCGCAACTGAGGGCTGTCTCGTTTGTGTTTCCTCATGAGTTGTCAGTCATTTTAGAAGTAATTTAATGCATTTCTAAGACGACTGTCAAAATTCATGCAGACATTTATCTCAGGAAGTAGGAAAGATAAAAATACTCATTTAAATCTTCTCCATTAAGAACCTCAATGGTTTTTCCTCTAAGTACCATCAGCCCTCAAGCTTAAATGTAAAAGAGCCAAACACTGATGATAGCAAACCAGCATTTAAATACCCAGCACAGTGTACATCCAAGTAAAGGAAGTAATGATCTAATTTCACTCCATTAACATTAACTTAGAGAAAAGAAGTAAAAACCTGTAGAATCTTCTCTCTGGTCTCTGAAAGAATCTGCTGCACCTCCTCCTCGTGCGCCTCCTTCAGAGTGGCGATGGCGGCCTCGTGTTCGTCGTTTTTTGTGTTCAGTGCATAGATAACCTGTATAATGAAAGAAAGAACATGACATGACCTTGATCAGGACTTAATACAGTATGAAGACTGAATACAGGTCTCATAACTTTGGTTCACCGCACACGAACTGCTGCGTTGGAAATACGGTACTGAATATTTAATGAGGGCACCGGCAGCAGAACATCACTGCATCAGGATAAAGAGAGAAAATATCTGGGTTGAATAGCAAATCTACAGGATGAAAGGCTCATTCTGATGTTAAAATGTCTTCCAAAACCTTTTAAGTTTACAGTTCTCCCAAAAGCTTTGCATTTATACGTGAACAAAATATTTTAGACATTTGGCTCCAGCCAAGTGTTTGAAATATGAAGAAAAGAGTTTATAAGAGTAGAAGAATATTAATATAAAGAAGTACTTGAAAATAAAAGTCATTTCTTTTTGGTGAGGCTTTGATGGCCTCTTTTTCACTCATTTTCAGTCAAATTCTTGTACCTGAACATTCTCACAGACATGTTGGTCATAAACGTTTAAACGGCATAAACGGCTTAAATGAAACCAACCAAACTTCTGTTTCTTCTGCGTCATCAAGATCCAATCATTAGAAGTCTAGTTGCAGTTATTGAACAAGGACAAGGATCCTCAACCCTGGTCTTCAGGTTTTGGGTGTTTCCCTGCTGAAACACACCTGACTTAGACTTGAGCAAAGCTTGATGTCAAGCTCTGCACAAACCTGCTAATAACCCACTGATTTGAGTCAGGTGTGTTTGCAGAGGAGAAACCTCTAAAACCTGCAGGACACTGGCCTTCGAGGACCAGGATTGAGGATCCCTGCCTTACAATCTCAGAGAAATGCATTTTTCCTGTTTTATAGGTCACTTAATGATCTTTGATTTGGTCAAACATAATAAAGGATCTTAACTCAAGGCAGTTAAGTGTAAGTTGTAGTGTTGTTGTGTCAACACTACAGATACTCTGCAAAAGAACCAGTTTTAAATTGATCATATGGACTTTGTCCCGTTTATTTAGTTACATCTAAGAAAATACCAAAGATAACACAGTTTTAGAGACATAAAACAGTATTTTTGTAGCAAAATTATGATTCCCAAAGAGCTTTAAGCTAAAGAAACGTGACATTTCTCAGTGTGTTCCTAAAACATTTAAGGAAACTTGAAAAAAAAAAAATACAATCTACAGCAGATGAACAGGATCTGAAAGTGGTGTCCTTCAGAAATGGGAACAAATCCAGCTAAGACTTGACATGCTGTAGGTCCAGAGAGATGGATCTGGACCTTCAGTTGATCCATCCACTGATGGCCGAAGACTCATCAGAAATGGTCTCCATGGAAGGGTGGCTGTCAAGAAGTCATTCTTAAGGCAGGGAACCAGGGAGAAAAGGCTGAGCCATGCCACATGATACAAAAACTGGACTGAAAATCAATAACAGTAGGTCTGAAGGGGGGATGAATCCTCCCAAGGGTCCGGACCTCAACATTATTGAAGCAATGTGGGATCATCTTTAGAGAACAAAAGGCATCCAATATCCAAAGAACAGCTTTGAGATGTCCTTCAAAAAGCCAAAAAAAAAACTATTTCTGGAGACTTTGTCAACACAGCTGTTATTCTTACCTCTTTATGCTTCAACACAGAAGAATAAAGATGGTTGTACAAATATTTTTTCCAAGCTCATCCAAAGTGTACAAATTCTGTTTGTATGCTTTGGATGTCATATTTGCATGTGTTTAAATACATCACAGCATTTATTCCTGGCAATATATAAGAAAGGAAGGAATGGCTCAAGACATGCACAGTCCTGCAGATCGATCGATCATTCATTCATT
>CM047996.1:22675127-22708066 GCA_026261665.1 Melanotaenia duboulayi | reverse complement strand
GCTTTCTGTCTCTCTCTGTGGTTTAACCTTTAAACTCTGCTAGATCCCCAGCGCTATCACATATGAAGTCAACCGTTTCTCAGGAACGGTTGTGTGTAGCTCTGTGGGGTGAGTTGTGATTGATAGCTTAACCTTTAGGTGATCTATGAAATTTTCCAGGCATTTATATCTCATTCAGGAGGTTTAGAATCCAGCCCCAAAATGTAGGGCTTATTCAGAGACTCTATATGTAAAATCCAAAATCCGTGATCCATGATAGCACCATTATTTATCACTTTTTTGTAATAAAAATATTCCTTTTACTATTATGTCGCTAAGAGACCTCTATTTTGACCCGACCCATATGATGATCACTTTCTGTCAAACCTTTGACCAATTAGATTGGATTGATGGTATTATTCTATCAGGGGCAGCTTAAGATGAGCTATGTGTGGCTGAAAACAATAAAATAATGGTCCTCTTTGGCAGGAATGAAGCTAAGATGACATTTTTAATGCACAGTGGCACCAAAAACTAGACTTGTTCACTGTTGATCTGTGTGTTATTTCTACAACTGTTAATAATAAATTCTTTTTAGTTTTTTTGGTTGACCTTTATGGTGCTATATCTATCGATACATTCCTTTTAAATGGGTTTCCTTCACAGAGTGGCCAGGCTCTTCCTTAGAGATAGTGTGAGAAAATCATCCGGGAGGGGCTCAGAGTTGAAATGCTGCTTGTCCACACCAAGAGGAACCACATGAGGTGGCTAGGACATCTGGTTAAAATGCCTCCTGGATGCCTCCTTGGTGAGGTATTCTGGGCACATCCCATTAGGAGGAGACCCTGAGGAAGACCCAGGAAGCGGTGGAGGGATAACATCTCCCGACTAGCCTGGGAATGATCTGGGATCCCCTCGGATGAGCAGGCAAATGTGGGTGGGGAGAGGGAAGTCTGGTCATCCCTGCTTAGGCTGCTGCCCTCGCAACCTGACCCTGGACAAGCAGCAATAAAAGGGATGAAAGGACATTCAGTCCATCATTTTAGCCTCATAATCTGAAAACTGAGGCTGTCCTGAAAAAATAGTGTCTGTTTGTTGACTGGGATTAAAAAGGTTGAGTTTCTAGATGAATTTTTACATAAAAAAAGACTTATCAAAAATAGCAAACAAAAAAAAAAAAAGAAAGCCGTAGAGTTTTAAGGGTTAATCACTGAGGCGGAAGACGGGATGAGTTGAGCTCTGAGGGTGGAAGAGAGAACAAGGCAGGTTTAATCCATCCGAAAGTGTGTGCATGTGCTTCCATCGTGACCCTTGATCTCAGAAAACGTCAACGTGGGAGCGGAGAGCCACATAAATCTGGACAAAGAAAGCAGAGAGTGTTTTCAGCTGGGGAAAAAATAATTAAAAAAAAAGTGTTTGTGTGGAAAACCAGATCACTTTTGTCTGATTTATGGAAGCTGCCCCCCATCTGCCCACACATTGGAAACATGATGCTCGCTATGCACTGAAAGCATGAAGTGACGTCCTGTGTGGGCGCTGTCTCACCTTCATGTCCAGCAGATGGACAAAAGCTGACAGAGCATGAACTAGATTTTCTGAATCTGAGCTGGCAGAAAGCAGATGGAGGGTCAAACATTTGTGAGATGCAACTATGATGTCATGCATATTTAGCCTGAAGACCAACAGCAAGGATTAATCCAGGGATTTGGGGCTTTCCTACTCAGATTCTGTCCATGTTAAATAAACTGTGTTATGCAGAGCTTATACTCTCACCAGGGAAAAAACAGGCTGCAAAACAAACGTTTGTTTGACCATTACTGAAAAAAACTCATGCTACAATATAAGCCTCCATGTAATTTGATTTTTATTTTGTTTTTATAAGACTTCTGCCATCTTCGTGGCTTTTAATTGGAGAAAAATGTGAATTGTACACTTTTAAAAATCTCTAAAGTTTACAACAAATTTCAGCTGATAAAATGCAACAACTACAAGACTTGCACTGAGTGCTGAGTTTGGTCTGCGGCCCTGCTTCATTAAATGCTAAAACACGTGCCAGCAAAGTTAATTCGGTCTACATCTGATGATGATGTCTCAAAGCCAAGCAAAAGCTTGATAAAAGGAACATTTACTGGCTGTCTGGCATCGGGGTAACACAGTAACTGGTATGAAATAATGTACGAGCAAACAAGCATAAAAACGTGACGCAATCAGCACCAAACACAAGAAAAGAAGCTCATCTTTTGCATAAAGCTTTCTGATCCTTAAAGACAAACAAATAAAAGTGTCATCCCACTGAAACTATTAATCATAATACAGAACTCATAACAATAAACTATAAGCTGTGATTAAACCGGCAACCTTTGTGACACGGTTGCAAATATAATGTGAAGCTGAACCTCCGACACCATCAGCATTTAACTATTAAATATGATATATCTGCCAGGATACATTTAAAAGACAGAATGTTAATCCCAGGGTTGGGCCAGTTAGCAGAGCATGAAGAGGACTGATGTGAATGAGGTTTTTATCTGCAATACTCCTTGTTTCCCAGACAAGAGGACCAATGTTTGAAAAGTTATGGTCACCATTGCTGCATGTTTAGCTAAAAAAAAAAATCCAGTAGAACCTCATTAGCATATTTGAAATGTTCCTGACTATTCCTATGACATTATTCACATTATTTTATATGCGTTAAAAGTTAACTAAAATTGCAACTGGAACTTAAAAAATAGTTAAACGATGATACCATCAATAAATTCAACTGATTAATAAATTCAGTCTTATCCAGCTGCTTTTAAACAGCTGCACCAGTCACAAAGACCCTCAATGACAACATCTTAACAAATGGATCTCAATGTCTTAAGAATGAATGAGACACCCAACCAGTGCTGATTTACTGACTGGCAAACTGAATAAATCTGGCACCGAAAACTGAGCCAATTTTTACATTAAAGTCTTCTTCTTTAAGCAAAGCATTAGAAATCATACAAGTGAACTACACACCAGTGTGCATCTAAATATGCAAATCCTCTCTTGTCTTTGAGCTCAGAAAGGCGTTTGTTTCACATGCAACACTAAGCTGACTGCTCATCACTCACGCCAGCAAGAATCTGCCTTTTTATTCTAAAGTACCCTTCAACAAGTGCAGTAAGGGGCATAGCCGAGGAAAATGCTTTAAGGCTTTTCATAACACATATTTCACACAGGCATTGTGGATGAGCACAGCATTTAACATGAAGCATTTTTCATATCGTTTTCACAGATGTGCTGACTTATGCTGCTTCTCTGAGGAAATGCTGCCACAGACTGAGCCCACATGACTTTACACTGCGGGAGAAACGGAAACCAATGAAAGCAGCGTGCTAAGGCAAGATCAATATGATAGTTTTCTAGAAATTATCTTCAGATGATTACACTTGTGTTTGCTCAGATGGTTAATCGTAGGGAAAGTAATGTAACAGCGAGTGAACCGGGCTTGTGTGCCGGCTGGTAACCGCACAATGCTGAGGGTCTCATAATTAAATGCGACATTTCATCATTTGGGTTTAATGGCTTCGTGCTGACGTTAAATGGGGATGTTGTTGGACAGACAGAACAAAAAGCATATGAAGAGCCAGGCCTTTGTTGGATTTAAACCATTTTACCGAGACACATTATCAAGCTGAGCGGTGTTGACAGCTGGCCTGGAGTTTGGCTGCAGATCTAGTTATCAGATGCCAAGGTTACAGGTACAATGTTTATTCCACGCAGGCATGGGAGTTTTAGTGTCTCTGAGGTAACTAAAAGTTCACTGTGACCACAGCATGACGGTAATGCTGTCCCTCTGTCATAAACATCTAAGCTTAAAGACTTTTAAATTAATTTATCTCACTGATTGCTGCAAATACATAAATACAAATTACAGTATATACTCCGCAGTCACTTTATAATGTCCACCAACTCTTTGTTAACACAAATATCTAAAAATTCAATCACATGGTAGCAACTCGAAGCATGAGGGCATGCCAACATGGTCAAAGTAACTTAACCACAGCAGCTGTCTGGCTGAAATTTCTTATTGATGTCAGAGGTCAGAGAAGAATGTGTAGAATGCTGCCCACTACCAGTCTGCTATTGATCTATTCAGTTAGATCAGGTGTGTTGAAGCATTTAAACATCTAACGTCTGCAGGACAGTGAACCTTGAGGACACAGAGTTGGGGATTACCTTTGGGATGTGGTGGATTCTCATCATGGATGTGCAGCCGACTCTGAGGAAAGTTTCCAACACCTTGTTGAATCTATGACGCCGAGAAATAAGAAAGTTCTAAAGGAAAAAAGGGCTCCAACGTGGCTTTAGCAAGGTGGACTTGATAAATTGGACCTTTAATGGGGTAATATAGTAATGCTGGATAAACTTGCCAGTGTGTATCATCCCCAACAAGGAGTCGGAGATGATACCACTCACTTTCTAGTTCACTGATACTCACTTCGGTCCTACGAGGGCCGCAATCCAGCAGGTTTTCCATGTATCCCTGCACCAACACACCTGAGTCAAATTAATGAGTCATTGTGTAGAACCTGATTGGCTGTTAGAGCCACCTAATTTGACTCAGGTGTGTTGGCGCAGAGATACATGGAAAACTTGCTGCATTGCAGCCCTTGTAGGACCGGAATGAGTATCAGTGTTCTAGTTGGAGGGCAACCATCTTATCTAATGAAGGGGGTTTGCTTCTTTTTGTATTCTTCTGTAGACATGAGAGCTTTTTCATGCTTAGAAGGGGTGTGTGATGCAGGTTGTACTATGTTTAATGAAATATAAAATTTATGTTGCTATATTTTACTAAATAGTACACACTGGACCTTAAAGTAGCATCAGATTTTTAAATCAACGATTGGATGGTAGTACAATATTTCCCCACTCCTGTGTCACCCACGGCTGTTGACAGGTCAAAAACTGTGTCCACTACCAGTAAAAGTAATGACATCCTCATGAGCCTCAGCTGTACTTAGCATTTGGTGCTAATCATGAGATATTTCCCATCTATTCTGCAAAACTAAGATGGTGCTGAAGTGGTAAACATATACCCAACACACATATAGCTGACTGTTCTTTCATATAACTTCAATAAAATGCTAGCATAGCTGCAGACATATTCTTACTCATTCTCCTCCCTTGTCTTCTCGTTATTAGAAGAGGATCACTCATCAAATGGAGTGTAAGTTTATAGAAGCAGTTTTTAAGAAAACAATGTGACAAGGATGCAGCACAAAGACTTGTGATGTTCATCATCACATTTTCTGACATGCGTCATTTAACAACAGTAGCGCCCGTCAGATTCTGGGGTGAAGCTACAATATTACGCGTCAATCATGCACGCAATCCTGCACGAATTACCACTTTTCTGATAAAACAGTGGTGTATTCTGACATACTTAACAAAACTGCTGCAGTGAGAAGTTTCAGGAGATATTAAGGATTACAGCCACTCATATCTCATCCTCTGCACAACATCCTGAACTATTTGCACCAATCTGAAGCCTAACTGAAAGTCTTTAGGGCTCTATCTGGGATTGAGGGCCACACAGTTTTTATTTATCTCAGCACACATGTGCACACTCTTTAGCACCACATAACCCTGAAGTGTGCAGATAACTCACGCTGAGAATAAGTCAAAAGTAATTTCTCCCCAGCACTCATCCCACCATTCTTCCTGTCTCAGCAGATCTCGGTACAGAGGCGAGAGAAGATATTTTCCCTCTTTTTAGAAGGGAGAAGGATTCGCTCTCGGGAGGTCTGTGTTACAGCTAACAGGGTAGCAACATGATGGAGCTTTCTTTCAACCATCTCCTCTGGATGTTATTCCCCTCACACAGGCCTGCCCACGCACACACCCATGCACAGTTACCCTGCTATCTCTTTGGCCTGCTAGTCAGCCTTTTATGTTTTCCCCACAGTCCTCTCAGCATGCTGCAGTTGGCCGTGTGCCATTTCAGTGAGGATCTGAAAACTCTCCATCAGTCTGTTCATTTTGTTCTACCTCAACTGCAGGTGAACTCCATGCATATAAATTTTAACTGCATTACAAATGATTCATGTTTACCATTTATTGGAGGTAGGTGTGTGCAGTGGGCTGTGCAATAGCTTTTTTTTTTTTTACTATTTTATTTAGGAAAGCAGCTTCATGCTACTGGAAATCTGAGGGGAACAACAGAGCTGTGTGATAATTCTCACTGGAACAGCAGACAGGCAAACTCCGAAACAGTTGGTAAAGAAAGCTGAAGAAAGTTGTTAAGGGTTTATAGAGAACAAAACATAAAATGGGGAATTTTATTAACGTCTTCTTGACAAGGCTTATTTTTCCTGCCTCCTGTCCAAAATGACATACCCACAATAAAAGAAATATATCGTCACAACTACAAGGGCTGTATGTATAATCTTGTTCTGAAAAGAAAGTGGAGACATGTGGGATTACAACAGAAATGTCCAGATCAGGATATGTATTACTGTGTCAGAGTAAAGTAACCAGTTCATTCAAAAGTTTTGACCATTTCACTTATGTTACTATATTATTAGCGGTTACCTAAATAATTTGGGAAAGATATGCATTCTTATTTTTGTCTAAATAAAAAGAAAAATAGAAACATTTTTGTCTTGGTTTTTTTCTTAGTGCAAATATTAAAGGGTTAAAAGCAGAGTAAAACAGGAGTGTGCTAATGTTTCACTGTGTCGACTGAATGTGAAACCAGGACTTTATGAGATATTACAGTTTCAAGGTTGATCGTAAAATTAGTTTGCTTTTACACAAAAATTGAGGCTCTAGAGCACATGTGTCAAACTCTGGTCCTTGACGGCCGCTATCTTGCAGGTTTTCATTGTTTCCCTGCTCCAACCTACCTGTCTGAAATTAATGGGTCATTGTGAATAAGATGTCAAGAAGCTGTTGGATCCAGTTGATTTAAATCAGATGTGTTGGAGCAGGGAAATAAAAACCTGCAGGATAGTGGTCTTTGAGGACTGGAGTTGACACCCCTGCTTTAGAGGAACGATTTAGACTGAACAGCAGTCAATGATGCAAGTGTAACATCTGTCTAGCCTTGTTCTATATATGGAGTCTCTTCCTTAAACCTGTGGGGTATTTATTATAAAAAAACAAACGTTTTCTTTACAGTAGTCTTTTTCTCTTGTGTTGAGAATGCGTCGATCGAACACGCTTGAGGTCACGTGTTCCTCTGAACAATAATTGATCTCTGCTGTGGCTGTCTTATTGCGAGAGAGATGCCTGTTCGTTCTGGTAGACTGGATTTCTCAGCTAATTGCAGCGCGGCGTTTCCCATGTGTTCAGCTCACAGACAGAACAAGGCTAACAACGTTTGACTCTGATGTGTTGGGACTGAGGACAGCATATTACACACACAAGCATATTCTGAACATGCAAGCCTCAGCATGAGTGTTCTCATGCAGTAGTTGTAGCTAATGATGTTTTCCCTTGACTGCCTGTCTTTGTAGCAGACGGATGAAGTCAGAGGACGGAAATAAAATCTGTGGATTCTGATTTTATACGATGGACCTTTCCTGTTTGGATTGGCAGGGCTGTCACTAATAATTATGTCTACTTGGGATTACGTCTTGACTTTTGTTTGATCAATCTATGTGTATATGAACCCACAAAAGCAGCAAATCTTCCATTCTGAGTAGCAGAAAACGCCATATTTTACTTTTCTGCTTTTAAAAATGGCTTAAAAAATAAATACCCAGAATTCTATTATCTAAAATGAGCAGCTGGTGTTATCGTTGTGATAATCAGAACTTGTTCAGTTGAGAATTAATCCTACTTGGTGAGCATTGTTGGCAGCTAGTGTCACCTCAAAATGGCTCATTGTGTTGGTTTTGTGTTCTTGTATGATTGGCTGAAACAAATTTCTCCGTATCTGTGATCAAAACTTTCGTCTGGATGTAATCTCACATTGTGTTGCACCTGTTCTTCCAGCTTATGGATAAAAATGCCATGGCTCCAGGAAGCAGATGACAGATGCCACAGCCAAGTCCAGATAAAACTGATGAGAAGGCATTATCTTCAACAGGGAGAGCAACAAGAAAGAACACAGGTTTCCTTACAGTGTTCTGCAATCTTCCTCTGGGAAACAATGGGTCCTGACATTCAGGACAGTGGACAGAACACTTGAGTCCATTGCCACTTGTAGACCCGTTTGTTACAGACGCTGCCTATGACCAAAAAAAGCAAGCAGCAGATCAAGAAAACCAACGCCAGCACAACATATACAGCCAAAGACATGACTGATAAGTTCTGTTAGTAAAAGCAGATTCAGGCCTGCGTTCAAGACACGGACATGTTTGATCAGTGTACAATTCTCCTGACAATACAGTAGTCTCAGTTAGTTGCAAATATGGTCATGCTCAACACCCAAGCATGTACAGAAACAAATAAAAACAATTCTATGACACATAATTTCGGTCATACCGCCCAGCAATACGTCCACTGAACAATATTTCAGATCATGAAGGGTCTTCAGGGAAGTAGTTGGAGGATGTTACTCCTTAATAATGTTAAATGTTTGTAGTTTTATAATGTGTATTCATGTATTTAACTGATCCCATTACAATGTCCCAGAATTATTATGTTGGCAGCCTGTATAGTTCCATATTGACAAGATTTTAATTAAAATATAATATGGTACTTAAATTCCACCTTTGTGTAGACCACATTTGATCTATATTAATTTATTTCACCTCTTCTTTACTTTCGAACTGAAGTCATTTTCTGTTTGGGACACGTTATTTAAAAAAAAAACAAAACAAATAAAAATACAATTACTTGCAAAAACTGCACACTGAAATCCCAGTTTAGATGGCTGAAGGTTGGTTATAACTGGCCACAGCAGTGAAATCACATCCACTGTGAAGCAGACTTTGACTTGAGAGTCACTTTGTAGTGGAGACGATCTGAAGCAGAAACCGATTTGATCGTTATCTTCTCACCTTCGACAAACTAAATGCATTATATTTGGAAATCTTACAACAAATAATCATAGAAAATCTAAATCAATGACACATAGACACTTTTTAAAGCCAAATTCTTGAGTCATTGTTCATAACAAACTAAACTGGAAAATTCATAAACGATGTAAAAAATGAATAAAATAATTGAGTTGCGGCATTCTTTACGATGATGTATTAGATACATCAGGAGGTCATAAAACGGACTTGATTTACATGGTTTACTTATTTTTCCACATAAAATGTATATATATGATTTAATTTTTCCTCATGTGTTGAATTACTTTTTTTTTTATCTTATTTATTACCTTATCTGTTAAGTTCTGTACTTGCCTCCATTGGAGGAACCAATAAAATAAATTTTCAAATCAAACTTTGCAAACATTAATCTAGTTATTAAATTTCAGTAATCATGTCAGTGAGGATCAAAGATTTTGACTGCCTACATCTAACCAGTTTGCAGACTTTTAGTGGTCCACTAATCCGTCTGTGAAGAAAATGATGCACAGAGTTGAAACAGAGTGCATTGTGGTTAGGAGTCACGTATAAGGCAGGAAGATGTCTTTTTGATACTTGATGACAGCGGACAGATAAAACAGAGGAACTGCCCCAGACAGCAGATTTGTGTGGACAGATCATCTTTCTTACAGGTCTGCAGATTCTCTCTGAGCCTTGCTGGGAAGGGAAATAAATGTGTGTGGGTGAACAGATTCACCGGGGCGGCGTGCAAGATTTCCAAAACTGGAATTATGAAGAGCAGTGGCAGAAACAAAAATATGCTCACAGATTTGTTGCCAATGCAAGTAATTAAAAAAAGAAAAAGAAAACAGGCCTCAGAGTTTTTTTAAAGGTTTGCAGGCAAGTGCTGAATTGTCTCCAGCTAGTACATATATGCAGTAAAATGTTCGCACCAAAGAGGCACTGTCAGCAGAAGAATCCAGTCTTTTTAAAAAAAGAAAACCTGAATAAAAATTTTAGTTATGATTTACAAAAACACTTTAAATATTCTATCACCTAAACAAGGACAATATTAAATCCAGGCTGCAGCTTATATTATGGTTAGAAAATGGCAGACAACATAATTCAAATACAGTATGTATTTGTTATATCTAAAGATGAACAAATGGTAAATTGGGGAAAAGGTATTTTTTCCAACATGCATTTTAAAATTTTTAGAATAAATTTTTCAAAGATGCACTATGTGACTTTCCGACCTTAAAACTCAGCGTTCTGGACTCATTTAATGCACACTGACATCTATAAAGTACATTTCTGGAGCTGTTGAAGCCAAAGTTCATTTGGATGAATAAAATACCATTTGTTGACTTTGTACATAGAGTGAGGCAGCAGAGGCCTCGTATCCAAACAAAGCAACATGAGGCACAGTCAGCTACAGCAGGCACCCTTGCAAGAGATTTGTCCGAATGTTAAAATCTTCTCCAAAACTTTTACATGGTACGACATGTGTCCATTGGCTTTGTTTTGGGAGAGAAGTTTCAAACGACACTTTTAAAGGTTGACCAATTTTCTCCTTTGGCATCCCCTATCAAAGGCAAATTAAGCACCCAATTTACATCCTGTGTAAAAAACTCTGAGCTCATGTCTGTAATGCAAACATGACGGAACAAGTTTCTACAAGCGAAGGGAACGCAGACAAAATAGTTGATAAGAGAGCAAAGAATAACTCGATGGTACGGAACTGGTTTGGCTCAGTGTCGCCAACTTAGCGACTTTGTCCTGTTTGATTCCACTTCCCTCTAGCAACTTTTTTTTTAGCGACTAGTGACTTTTTATGGTATTATTGGAAACTTTTTGGGACTGTAACATAGGTTTACTTTTCCTCAGCGAGATTCCAGTGTAACGCAGATGTGACCCCCCCACCCCCTCCATCCAAAAGCACTCATACGGGACTTGTTCAAACCTCATGCAGCAGCTGCTGCATCAGAGCAGGAGATCAGCTCTGTTTCATCACCAGGCGGGAAATGAAACGTACAGAGCTGCTGCTGGCTGATCCCGCGCTGGCTTACCATCAGATATTAATGTTTATTAATGAAGAGTGTGGACAAATATATTTAAAAAGTAACAAAAAAGTGTTGACATGTTCCAGACTAATTAAAATATAATAAAAAAAAAACTAATTACACTTAATAAAATTAGTTTTATCATGTTTGCTGATCAGGCAACAGTGCATCTGAAGCATTTCTGCTCACAGAATATATCAGAAGATGAAGCATCAATTGTTACTCTTTTTTTCGGTTTATTGTAGCAATTCTGAGTACTTTTATTTTTAAGCCTAGTTGAAGAACCCTTACTAAAATCTTTAAGAACAACATAAAACCCTATGTTGTAGTTAAAGATATTAATATTGAAAAAGGTAAAAGTTTAATTTGACCTTTGATGGTGATTTCAAATTTCTTTGTTTGAAGGTTAATTTAGCCTTGCTAAATACAAATAAAAGGTAAACATCAAGTTTTCTGTTTTTTCTGAGGCTTTTATATTGTTTATATCGATATCAGAATCGTATCGTCCAAAATTAAGAAATATATTGTGATAAAAGTTTTGGCCATATCATCCAGCTCTAATATCTAGTTGAAGGTGTTACTCAGTGCTGTAAAGTTCAACTAAGTTGTGAAGTGTGGTTACTCAGGCCTAGGATGCCAGAGAGCAACAATAGCTGCATGATTGTGCATTGTGAGTGTTAGTGTGCAGTCAAAATAGGTGAGGAGCAAAGAGTTTTCAGATTTTTATGTAGTGTTGCTTTAAGAAACCTTAGATAGAACTTTACATTTGAAGAATTGCGTGTGTGGTAATGATGACAACAAACCATGACATGCACAGAAATGCACAGAAANTTGATGACAACAAACCATAAATGTCACCATGACATGCACAGAAATGCACAGAAATCAAAAGCTGGCTGTTGGCCTCTTGTGAAACAAGCTAGCTGCCCAGAAAATTTAAAAATGCATTACTGTTGTAATGTAACATACAACTAAACTAAATTCATCCAGCTAAATGAATCTGCTTTCAGGTTGAACAAAAAAGCCCTGATACTGATGTCCAAATCAGCAAAGGCCCAGCTTGTTAGAGAACAGTCAATAAGAAATGAGATCCAGAAAGATAAATGAAGTGGAGCAGCAGCTTGTTGATGTCAGCTCTAGCTGTGTGTTATGGCAGCTGTGACGTTTTGTGGGTTTTTCAGATTTTCCATAACATCAGAAATCAGGTGGTGTCTGTTTCTTTCCAGCAGTGTGAAAGAAATGCCTCTGCAGTGAGCTGGAAGACAGGGAAGTTTGCAACATTTAACTCCTGAAGTTAAAATTTCCACAGGTGCTAGTTGAAATATACTAAGAAATGTGTGGGTGGACTAATTACACACTGCAGAGACAGGTGAGGATTGAAGGAAAGAGGAGTTTAAACATACGTCTTTCACAAAAATAGACGCACATACACGTCTGATTGGCAAGGCTTATCGCAAGGGTTGCCATGGTAACTAGACACAGCCATCTATACCCATGGAGGAGGTTGGAAAAAAAAGGGTGATGGGAGCATGAGTGAACAAATGATAAGGGGGGAAAAAAAAGGCAGCAAGCGATAAGTGGCTGAAAATATTTTTCATTCAAGCCCTGTAATTTTCCCTGAGCTGGTGACGCACATACTAAAAGCAGTGATTGAGTTAAGGAAGCAAGGCGGGCAGGTTGGCAGTCAGGTGCAATCTAACCAGCAAAAGGAACACAACATGCTGCAGACTGATGATGATTGAGATACTTTGAGTGATTATGAGCAATTAAGGCTCCTGCTGATTAAAAACAGGCATACAGCAAACTTCTGACTGCTACCAAGAAATTAAGATAAAAGTAAACAACTCATTAATAAAAATACATTTGCATAAACTAGATTTTCAGCTGTTTTCAGCTGAGACAATGTAGTCCAATCATAAGGACCTCTTTTTATGCAAATCAATAGAATAAATCTGTGATGTTCCCTGGCACAGCTTTAAATTTATTCCCAGTCAGTTTGAGATGATGCATAAGGTGCATATGGGAGCTTAGAGTCCACCCCCACTGCTATCGTTAATGGACATGAACATATAGTCTTACTGCTGATTACTAAAGCAGCCACTGTGCTTTCATGCACTTCAGTTTTGCTGCACAGTATAAAATCCAGATTCATGAGCATGTCAGGGTTAAAACCTTGGCTGAGACATATAATGCAGCATTCATCTTTCGATGAAGGAAACTGAGGGCACATTCGCACCAGCCTTTCTATTTGTATGGAAAGTCTGCTTTGTTTGAGGAATTGTGAATACACAAATTCAGAGCAAAGAAGCAGACTCTACATATGTGAATCTCAGTCTGCTTCAAGTCAAAAACAAGATGTGGACAACAAAGCAAAGTGCACGGTGGGTTCAGCGCATGGCATCGTGGGTAAAACACAATCAAAACATATGTGAGGGACGATAGGGGGCTCTGGCCTGGAGAAACGGTTCAATGTCAGATGTGAATGAACTTGGTTAAAGTTCTGACAGAAATATGTTCAACCCAAGAGCGCTAGGATCTGATGCAGCTTCATGGTTTGCTGTTATGTGGTGGCAATAGAAGTTCTTCTGCATTAACCAACAGCTGAACCAGTTTTCTTCTTCATTATGTGTCTGGTCTTCTCCTTTAGTAATCTGTGATGCAGCGCCACCTCTGGTGGGGAGTGGAATGTGTTATTTAATAGCGCAGAATCAGAGCAGCGATGAAGACTCAAAAAACAGCTCAGGGTTTCCCAAACAATGAGCCCATTTACATGCACACCAAAAATATAACAACAATCTGATTTCCGGAATTACAAGATACACTGTAGACAGCACAATCTGATTTTTTTTAATCAGATAATGGCAGTTATCTAACTATTACAAATCAAATTAACACACCTAGATTTCCTCCCAAATACTCTTGTGCATGTAGTCCTATATACATAAATATATCTGATTTATTTAGTTATTTTACGTCGGGGCATGTGCAAAATACCATGTTGCTTCCATCATTTTGACATCCTCTGGTCAAAAAGATGGACGTGGTGCAATCACAATGGGACCAGAACATCAAAGAAAAACAAGGTGATGTACAGCAGCAGGAAGATGGTGTATAAACAAAGCAATACGTTTGCATTTGTATTATTTTTCAGCTTTTTAGCTCCCACATTAGCAGCTAACGCTAAGACCATGGGTCCTGCCATGTTTAAAAAAGACCAGAGGTTTTGAAAATAACAGACATCATCCATATGTTCCCCAAAAGGGGGACTGGAACATGTAGCCACCATCTAGATTTTTCTCCAGCACTTTAATGTCTTTTTGCAGGTAAATCTAAATGATCCATAAATCTGTTTTATTCTCGTCTCTTCAGCATACACGCTCCACAACATAAAACAGGGATAACAGGGCGATTGAGTTTTACATCACTATGTAAGTTTGTACATATCAAATTGTCTGATTACTCACAATTATCCAATTTTTTGATAACTTTTTTGCTGACTTTTATGATCATGTACATGGGCTTATTGTTACTAAAAGAAAGAAATAAGCATAGTGGAGTTAAATCTGCATGTTTGCTACACACTAACATGCATGTGAAGACTGGACCAGGTATCACAGCCCAAAACACAGCAGCTGGGATGACAACACACACACAGGTGGTGTGGCTGTACATCAGACTGTGACTGTACAACATTTTCAAAGTATCGGATCTAATCTTTAATGCTTTTATCAGCAATACCTAACAACAGAGGTTTGAATTTTATTGCAGTTAATGTAAATACTGAAAAGAATATGTTAAAAACGTATCCTCCCATACACAGTGACGGTAAAATGATAGGTTTGTGCTTCATTGTGTTTTGCTGCCTCTGCTGCTGTTGAGAATCAGGTCAGATGAGTCACCAGGCGCACCGACCCAAAGCTACAATAGTTTGCTCTCTAATCCACTCTCAGCCTGATGTAATAATCTGATCTCATTCAGCTTGCTTCTCTGTCATCTGCTAACATCTCACGGTATTTCTGCTCCTCCTGTGCATTATTGTTTCCAGTAGTGTTGTTGAGTTTAGTCCCGTGCACTGTAGTCTGTTAGTCCAACATCACCTGAATGTGTCGGTGTTATATTTAAACAAGCACTTTGGTGCTTTTTTTCAACTTTTCTGCATCTAGTAAAATATGCTTTACTTTAAACCCAACACAAATCAGAACTTTTTTGGTCAGATTAATGGACAGTCATGTGCCTGGCAACTAGCTGTTTTTAATTATGAATTCTATTTTAGTCATTTGTGTCTTAATTAAAAATTTCATCAATCATAACTGCAGAAATAACTCCTGTTAATTTACTTCAGATGGCTTTAAAATGGTACATAGAGCTGAGCCAATCAGTCACTTAATGAACTGACAGAAAATGAATCTCCTTCTTTAGATTGATAATCATTTAAGTGTTACAACAGTCAGCGAATGTTTCATCTCTTTTTGTATTTTGTAGATGTGCTGCTTTTTTTGGTAAAAACAGAGATGATATTTTTAGATTGTGGGCCCTCATAAATCCTCATAAATCATTCCATCTGTAAATTCTTTGCTCCAGATATTAGAAATGTTCAAGTGTATTATTAACTGACTTGTAGATAAAAAAAAAGAAAAGAAAGATGGAGATTAACTGCAGGCTGCAGGCTTGCAACTGACGCAATTCACCTCATATTCAATTCTAGGCAGATAGCATCCTCTTCTGTTGACTAAATGTGCAGTGACACTCTGCTAATGACTCCTTGTTGATGTTTTCCCATCTTTCTTCATTTTGTGTGTGTCCAGGTGGTGGCCGGCTTGTCCAGTCAACCATGTCTCTGCAGCTGTCCTCCTCACTGCATGGCTTTACCCTGATGGACACACACTGACAGACACACAGCAGTTGGTTGTGGCAATGACAGCTTGATCTAGTGTGACCTCAGCCTCAGATGGCTGGTTTTAGGTGTTTGGTGTGTGTGTGGATGTGTGCCCACAGCTGTTGAAGGATGAGGCACACTCTATCACTTCTATACCAGTTAGTCGGCTGCAGAGGAGAAAAACTTTTCCCATTAGGTCTACACACACACAAAGTATTTGGAAATTCACCTTTCTCCTCACCCCAAATTTAACCATGACAATCCAACAATTATTAACCTGAGATATGGTGAAACATGTCCACATACAGTGATGTCAGGACTGTGCTTGTTGCTCACAGTGTAATTTACCCGTCAAGTATCCTAATCTTTCTCTGTCCTCTTTTGTCTTAAGGTTGTCAGTGTTTGCAGGGTGCGCAAAGAAGAAGCACAACCACGGCTACTTAACTCATCAAGCTCAACGCTATAAAGAAAGGCCGGTTCAATAAAATGACTTTTTAAGTCATAATTTCAGGCAACGTGAAGCACTGAAAAGTTAACCAGTTTTATGTCTACACAAACAATTTGACAAAGAACTGATCTTAAATTATATATTTGCAGCACTTTACTTCTAGCCTCTTAAAATATAATTTCTTCCCAATTATTTAGCAGAATCCACAAAACACACATAAAACATCACAGCTTGACTGAAATAAAATAAGATTTCGAGACAGCTATTAGCTAAAAACCTGGCATACCTCAGCATGGTCTGAAGTTTGTCCTTGGTGGGCAAAAAAAGATGTTTCAGGCCCAAAACCTTACAGTAGATGCACAGGATGTGAAGGTAAAGTCTGTAAGAAATAAGATCAAAATCCAGCAAACCCTGACACAGGACTTGAGAGATGAATCTGGACCTTCAGTTGATCCATCTACTGTTGGCCAAAGCCTCATTATAAATAGTCTCCATGGATGGGTGGCTGTCAAGAAGCCATTCTTAAGGAAGGGAAACAGGGAGGATAAGGCTGATTTAAGCCAAATGATACAAGAGGTGGACTGAAAGTCAGCTTAATCTAGACTGTATAGGTTCAGTAGTTTTTTCTCTTCTATACCATGCTGCCTGATCAGCAGACATCAGCACATCCTACTCCAGCGTCAGGCTGGTTACTGGACAAAAACCATTAAAAGGTCTAATCACTTTCTCTTGAGTCACACTGCAGACCTCGCTGCAGGGCTTACGGTCATTCTACACAACTCTTATGTGACAATACATAGTCCTATTTTGGTCTCAGCATTCATCACAAAAAAAGTCAGAAACCTGCAGAGCACGAGACGTGATCTATGAATGAGTCCATCATTATGGAGAGGGTGTTAAGAATAGCTCGGCAGCGGGTTCCTTTGGGAACCGCTTAGGTCTTTCTGTATCACTCTACTCATCTTTCTCTTGCTCTGTTTTGCTTTCACTGTCACAGCATGCTGAATTCCATTAGCTCTGTCCTCAGTGTCTATATGTAGCCTGGAGCTTCTCAGTTCCTTTGCATATTTGTGTGTGTGTTCAGATTTGTGATCTCATTTGTTATATTTTAGACATAGAAGGACTGCGCGATCCTGAGAAAAAAAAGGCTTGTTTTGTACAACATGCTCATAATTGNACCCCAATTACACATCGATCCTGAGAAAAAAAAGCTTGTTTTGTACAACATGCTCATAATTGCCCAATCAAATCAAAAACATGCTAGTCACTTGGCTGCAGCGTCGCAAGCACGATGCTGCGAACATGTATGTCTGCACAGCTATTTAATGGAGTGATAAAAAAAAAACCCACAAAGACAAGCAAAACCTGTTAGAGTTCACCTACAGATCTGTCAGACATCAGAGAGCTGAAGCAGAGCAATGTGGTGCCGTTAACACCAGCCGGTAAAACATTCGGCTGAAGTGATAATGAGCTGCTAACCCACCACTAACTGTCCACATGCTGTTTCACTGAAAAGCTCACAGCATCAACACGAAGACGCTTTCTACAATTTCACAGGCTCAGATTTGTGGTCCAAACTGATAGGCTGAAAAGAAATCTTTTTTTTTTTTAAGCTGAAAGAAGACAGGGTTCTGTCCACCGTATGGTTTAGTGCCAGTTATTGAAAGCCATGTGTACAGTTACACCAGGAAAATACAAGGAATATTGAGACAGTTTGATTAAAAATCTGACAAAATTACAATTCTTGTCAATTTGACATAATTTAGATGTTTAATCTTATTTCCCTTACTTTCCATATTATTTAATAAGACTTCTTTTTAATAAAATTAGCATTTTTTAGGCAGGAATAATGAATTTCAGCATATTTTTTTTACTTTGTTGTACCCTAACGATGGCTAATTCAGCTTCAGTCTTGCCTCCTGTCTCTTCTCTGAGATCTCTCTAGTAAGTAAAAGTCAGTCCGATGTCTCTTGTCTTGTCTCTTGCTCTGTTGCTTTCTCTGTTTCTTTTCCTTGCTTTTTCTGAAAATGTCCTCTTGTGATTCTTTGCTGAATCAGCCATGCTGCATGTTTATAAAAGCCAATGTATTGCTGGCATGTGACATGTCGTCAAGCAAAGCGCAGCTGTCACATAACGCTGGGCTGGTTCCTTTAGTACAAAATAATAATTTGCAATAATAACAAACTGAGACTAGAAAAATCCTAAGTGAGAAAATGAGATGACACAGCAGGTTGGCACAATAAGGTGCAATATGGGCTTAACAATAGCACCACAATGTATGTAATAATAAATCAGGACGTGCTTTTAATCATTTCATGTTTTGTTATTTTTCTTTTTATGAACACATTTATTATGTATTTCCTAATGCCTGTGTTAATTTCCTCATTGATTGTCTTATTATTTTACAGATTTATTTAATAGTGGCACCCCTACAGGTAAACATAAGCCCAGAGAAAAACCACATAAAGGTACAGAAAAACTAAAAAACAGAAACTATGGCAGTTTCAAGCAGCAACTGGGCTCAAATCTATTGACAGAAACTTTTCCTCCAAACCTATACAGACCCTTTCTCTGTCAGAAAGAAAATGTATTCCAACAGCTATGTATAAATCATTCATTAAATCATTGGATATATATATCATATCATCCTCGTTCAGGGTCACCCCTGTTTGGAATAAGTCCAAGCTTCCTGGATCATTAACCAAGTAAAATAAAGAGAAGTTATCAGCACACAGGAAAGCAGACCACATTAGAGCAGATCCAAATCAAGTCCTGAACAAATCCAACCAGCCATTTCCGTCAGCTCATCCCTGTGAAGCCGATTTTAGAAAAGCATCCTTTTATATCTGAGTTTCCTTTTTCGTTTAGTGTGTGAAGCCAAATACAGTCTTCGATGTGATTGCAGCTCTATCATGCCCTTGTTCTTTTTCTACCCTCCATTGTCATCAGCAGGGAGACAGACATGGGTTTCACTCTGAAATTAATCAATCATTGTCACTTTTCCCCTGAACAGGAGCCATTTACTGTGACTCCATTTTGTAATTAAAAGTAATTTTCTGTCTGAATGTGCATGAACTTACAGTTAAATAACTCCGAGAAAAGTTATTTCATCAGGAAGCTGCTGCTGATTCGCCGTGCATTGTATTTGCTTTGGGATTTATTATTATTGAACATTCATTACTCCCAACTTTAGAAGCTGGCTGGAAGTGTTTGCCTTTCATTTCTCAGGATCAGTTTTAGATTATGAACACATTACTGAAACTTTCTTTTCTAAAAGAAAAACTTTTAGAGTTTGAACATTTCTTCATAGTACTGCCTCATCAAATCTAACATTTTCAAGGGTTATCATATGAAATACTGTGAATAAGTAAAAAATAAGAAGACAGTCATAACATAACACACTGTAATTATATTACAAAAATGAAATGATTAAATGAAATGCATTACTGAGTATTACAACTGATTCACATTTCTCTTGCCTACAATTCCTGCCAGGAGGGCTGTTCTCCAGTCCAAGTGTGTGCTCCTGATCTCGTGCTTCGTAAGGTTGCTTAGTTGGATCACTTCCCTATTTAAATAATGCACAGATACAATAATAATAAGTTTTTCTATTGCAATTTTGTTTTGAATATTACAGAGGAATTTAACTTTATTGCACTCAGACAGAGGTTGGAACAACTGTCTGCAGTTACATTATTTAAAAAGAGGAACATCATGTTATTGGTAAATTGGTATTTTGAAAAACAAAAGAGTTTTCTACTCTGTCTGATGAGGCTGCCTGGGACTGCCAAGTGCCCATTATCAACAAGATTTAACAAATGGGTTGAATCTACAGCTCCTTGGTTAAAGAATCAGAGCATCTGTTATCTGTCACATTTTATTTTAATCTTCTTTTAAAAGCAGACCCCCCCCTTTAGTTGTTGCTAAAGTAGACTATGAACACATGCATAAATAAGGAGCATGAAATAACAGCTAACTAAAGGAAAATCTTACTGAAAGCCATGAGGAGGCAAAGAGAAGAGAAGCAATGTCTGCGCATACACTGTCCAATCAATAAGGCCCAATCCACGGTTCAAAAAGCGGTTTTAAAAGGAGGAACATTGAGTCATCAGATTGCAAGTCAGTCAAGCTCTCAGTCAAATGTAAAGAAAAGGGAAATTATACCCCATGAGTCACATAAACTAACTGGAGGTCAAATGATTGGCTTAAAGTTACAAAAAGTATAATAAAACATTGATTTTTGTTGATTAGTTTAAAATTGTGGAAACATTACTCTGCTTACATGATTGAAAATGCACAGCAACTTCACGCAGACTTTATGACTGCCTTTCCTTTGAGTTGCTATAATTATTTTACATTTCTCAGCCACAAACTCTGTATGTGCTTTTTCATAATGTAATTGTCAAATCATGATACCATAAATATCCTTTCACTTTTCATTGTCTGTTGTTACAAAGGCTTAAAATCCTCTTAGGGATCAGGATTTAATCTTATCTTAATGGGAAGACAGACTGGAGGCTGGGTGAAGTCATAGTGAGCCCTGCTGTTGTTTGGATGTCCTTTAGCTGGAGGAAAGGACAGGCTGATAAACAGAGAGGACATGAGGGAAACAAGAGTAAACAGGCCTGCCAGTTTTAGAAAGAGCCAAGAGGGGAATGGTCTTCAGGAAAATGAACAAAGGCAGAAAAAGAAAGTGGAAACTATAAAAGAATGACTGTTTATCTCCAGATCATTTTGTGAGTTCTATAGAAATGGACTGACATGAATAACCAGAAATTATTGCAGTGTATCATCTACTTTTTCTTAATGAATGTCATTAAAATGCAACAATATGCAGACGATCATTTTATATGTGTCACACAAGCGTTTCTGTGATATCTGACGTGCAGCTGGAAGCAGCTTAAATATAAACTTGGGCACTTAATTGCATAGCATTCTAGACTTTGTAACACCAGAAGGTTATTTTATCATATTAAGTCTAACTTTAACTGTGTTTTAACTAGCAGCTTTGACTGTGTGATGTTGTTCTGGAAGTTTGGGAGGTTTGAGTAAAATGCAGTGACAAAACAAACCAAACCGAAGGAAGGTGCAAAGTTTTTGGTAATTTCTCCCCCAATTGAACAAGAGTCCCTCAGACTACTCTGGTGTAAATGGTGAATATTTGGTTGGAGAACTTTATAATTGCTCTATCCTGAGAATGTACTTGCTTTTGAACTTGGTGTTTGCATATTCCACCAGCTCTGTCATGAGTGTAATTGTTCACATACTTGCGAACTATGCTTGTTACCAAAGGAGTCTACCAGTGGGTACATTAGACAACTCAGACCAGTAGTTGACAAAATTCATCTTATGACTGGTGGACAAAACACTCCATCGACACCTTCCTCACACTGTATCTCAAACATCTTCTTAGGTGCAGACATTACGGTCTCTAATTTGCATCCACTCACCTTTGCATATCTCCAGGGAAATTTTAAGCTAGTCTTGATCTTTCACCAGCTACTTTGATAAGGATTTTTAATATTGCAATACATTGTAAGGCTGCAGGTAACTAAGAACTTGGTCAACAAGTTTGTCTTTGAAAATTTCTGCAATTCCTCAAATTGGTCCCTGCACTGCTCCTTCTGGTTATATTGCAGCTAAAATATGCACAAATACTCTTCAAACACGAAATACCCAAATCAACCACAATATACACATGCTTGAGTAATTAAAAGCAAGTATACTACTGACCTTAGCAGCAGAAGCTTCTCTGCCCTTTTGCTGGAAGTTCCTGCAACTCTTTCTTTCTTCATCTTTGCAATGTTAAGTTTCACAACTTATCTTTTCCTTTTCAACCATTACTTTGTTCTGTTGTTAAGGTTGTCATCATGCTGAAACTCCTATTCTCTTTGCCTAAAACCCCTTTATTCTAACATTTGGACAAAGACTTTTTGAAAACTCTTTAATAATCTGATTTCATCATTCCTTTAACGAGTTTGATTCCTTCTTTCAACGAGGCAGCAAACAGCCCTGCAGCATTATAGAAGATCCTCTTTAAGGCTTTATTTCATCCCCTTAAAACAAACTGATGCACTGTTATTCCAAAGAGCTCTGCTTTGATTTCCTCTGTCCATTAGAGAGGCTGTTGCTTCTCTATGAAAGTTCTTGCACAGACCTGCCATGTTGTGGTGTCATGCTCGACTGAACCGACTGCTTAAGATTACTCCAGGTCAGCCTCAAGCTCTTCAGATTTTTTTCTCCTCTTACTGAGTTTCTTCTTAGTGTCACAACCTGGAAGGAGCTACACTTCATAACTCAAAGGGCTGAGTTAAAAAGAGTTTTGGCAATTATCTTTACAAGTCTTTACAGTTTTTGTTTTTTCAAAACAGTAGTTTTAAAATGGGTTGCTTGTTTTCAACATTGCAATAAAAAGCATGTTTTCTAATCAGTAAAAGAAAAGGGGTGCCAAGAGATGTAGTCCCTCCTAGTCCCTCCAGCATGTCCTGGGTCTTCCCCTGGGTCCCTCCCGGTGGGAGAGTTAGGGAAGTCTGGGCTTCCCTGCTTAGGTAGCTGCCCCCATGACCAAATCCCAGTTAAGTGGTAGAAAATGGATGGGTGGCTGTCAGTATTTGCATTCTGGCTGTTGGTATCTTATTTTATTTCATTGTCTCCTCCTCCACTCGCCTGTTCCTCCACGTTCTGTACCTAACTCTTGAACTACATCTACCTCTCACACATTCAGCCCAGATTTGGAGATGTAGTTTTTTTTATCAGGAGCTGGTGTAATGTGGTCTAGGTTCCCAGGAATTCAGTAGAATCACACTTTACAGACATGGCAAATCTCAGCGTAGCTTATTTAAATGTGTTGACAACACTTGTTTTTGACATTAGGTCTGTTATCGGCTGGAAACCGAGCAATCAGAGGATAAGACATGTCAGCCACAGTCTCCACCTCCAGGGTCTCAAAACTCCAGCAGTTGAGCAAGTGACAACGGTTTAGCCAAGCACGCAGCGACAGAATTGACAGCATGCTGGTCACAGCTGTGAAGACATTGTTCTACATGTGTGTACACAGTGGACTGATAGGCAGCTAAGAGGTGATCCTCTGCTTGCAAAGACTGTTATTCCCTCGCAGTGCAGAAATGCCTCCTCATGGGTACTAATATGCTAACTCGTATCATGTACATGCACCCGGTGATTTCATCACAATCACAGTCATCTCCTTCAAACCCTTTCCTGGGTTTAAATGTTGTGCTTCTAAACAGTAAAAGCCATTGTTATGGTGAAACTGAAAGTTAACGGTTATGAGTTATTGTGGACATGAAACCTGAGTCTCAGATGTATTATTGTACCTCCAGGGCTGCTTCTTGGGACTAAAATTTCTCCCTGGGTACGTTTTTAGCCCCTGGTTCCTGCATTGGAATCACAGGGACCACAGCTCCTGGAAAAGCTTCCAAGTTACAAATGCAGCGCAATACATTAAAGAGCCAACTTTAAATGTACTTAATCTTTGATTCATTAAAACACTGCAAAGGGAAATGGGATCACAGCTGATACCCAACATGGAAGTCATCAGCTAGATGTTTCTATGAACCAATAAAGGAAAAGCATAACACAAAACCAAAAACGGGATTTACAGACTGTGTTACGCAATAAGTTAGAAAATGAGAATAGTAGAGAAATAGAAAAAAGGGAATGTGTAATAAAACCCTGTAAGTAAAGATGGGTCCCTGGTGGCCATGTAGACTGCTGCCAAGAAAAAAGGAGAAAGCTGGAGCAAACTTTATTCTTTAAAATTCAGATTTTTGCTCAGTACTGACAACATCTGCCAAAAAGCTCCTTTCTCTTCTCAGATTTGTGGGCTTGTGTCAAACTTGGAGGTCTAGACTTTACAGAGACTTTAAATCAAAATGTTCTATTTGCACATTTCACCATTTTAACTATTGAAAATTACCATATTTAAATATATGGTTATTTGGGGAATTAATATTTAACCATAATTTAATGTATTTATTTGCATAATACAGCAGCTTAAGGCAAATTTGTATTGGGGTTCAAATGAGCATGAACAGGAGAGCACAGGAAAGATAAGGTGGGTGAGAAATGAAACAGGGAAGAAGGGATCCAGCCTACAGTTGTCATGATGGATTGCACAGATTTTCCTACCAACCTAATATACCCCAGTTGCAAAGGTTTGCAATTTTTTTCAGCTTTCTCAGAGTTGCTAAGGTTCATAAGTCAGATTTTCCTTTATTAACAGGTATTTTATTGAAATTCTAAATGAATCCATCTGTGTGACCTCAACATCCATTCCTTACTCATAAACTGCATAAAACTGCTGTTTTCAATTTATTTTTGTCGTCTGTGTTTCTGCATCTCATCTCTCTATGCTTATTTCTAACTCTGCCTTTTTTCTATGCTGCTGCAATATTTCCCCTCTGAGGGATAACTAAAGGATTATTCTGTTCTATATTTCTCTTCTTCCCTTGTCAGACAATAAAACAAGTCTAAACCTGAGATCAAAAAGTGGCCCATTAAAACTAAGAGCTCTGCAGTTATCCCTATGAAAGCACTGCAAAGCTTCTGCTTTATTAAACTCTTTTATAAACACCAATTCTGCGGCACTATACTCAGTCACATCAGTGATTTACTAGACTCTGGTATCAATGAAGGCTCCTTCCACTACCCCCAGCTGAGTTTAAAGACTTGTAGACTCATTATCAGGACAAAAAGGCCTACACAGTTCACCCTAGCGCTTACCTGGCTGCACTAGCTCTTGCTGATCACCTTCAAAGCCCATACCAGCCTTTCTAAGGGAGACAAAAGGAGATCAGATCTTCTTCATAAAAGTCCCAATCTTATGAAACTTTTCCCACTGAACTCTGGGAAAAGAAATCTCTAGCTACCTTAAAATCCCTCCTTAAAGCTCTGTTGTTCCTTGTGAAAGTGTCTTGCAATCACTGATATATCAAACAACTCATTTCTGCATTGCAAACAATTTCACCATACCATGCGGTTGGTGGGGTCTCATCCATGTTAAAAGATTCCAACAGAACTGACCCTCTGTGACTGCATCTTAAAAATTTATTTCCGATGCTATGAAGAGTCTTGGGGAGACTGGATCCGCTCTGCATGCTGCCAGTGCTTTCAATATGCTGGCAGAAACCTTGGATTGTAGAAACGGTTCAACAATCCACTGTTTCTAAAGCACTACTGGCATTTTTATACCGTCACAAACACAGAGTTCTGCAAAGCTGTTGAATTACAATATGGCTGCAAGATGGACGGTTACATCACGTCAAAGCCCTAACGGTTAAGCAGTCCTGTGCAGAGTGCAGCTTGTTACAGTAGTTTTGTGGCAAAGCCTCGATTCCTCACAGCCTTCTGGCCCATTACTGACCTATAAAAGTGGCGGAAATACCTTTTTGTGCTCTTGTTGTTTGTTTCGTGATGCACCTTTACTGTAGCTTTGAACCCTGCTAAACACAAAAAACACGACTTGAACAGAAGAAGTGAGGTTTAAAACTCCTTAGGGCTCCTTTTACGTGACGAGTCAGATGATTAGATGAGCTTTGTTGTCCCTGTGTCTCTCTGATGCTGCAGTTCATCCCGTTTTCTAACAACCAGGGGAGCTTGATATGATTTTTAAATAATCAGCACTGCTGCAAGAAACAAGGATTTCATTACTATGTCAAAAAGGCTGTCAGCTAGTAAAAAATACACCACAAAATAGGGATTGTGTGCAATATAGTCAAGCAGCACATATAGGAAGATCTACCCATCGAGTGGTTGAAATTTCACCTGTCAGCTGTTTAGATTGCAGAAAACATGAAGAACTAGCTGAACCTAATTCAGTTTTGACTGAATTAAATCAGTTTTGTTTTTAGTTTTTTTCAATGTTTATTCACCATTAAATTATAGCTGATTACTTAAATTGTATGAGAAAGTAATAAATGAGAACACACCTCATAAAATTCTTATAAAATTCAAAATCTGCTGGAACAGATTTATTTCCATAGTATTTTATACAAAACTATAAAACTATATTATGCTGCAATTCTGATGAGCTTAAAACTCAATATTTGGCCTGGCCACCTTTACTCTTCAACACAGTCTGAAGCCTTTTACACAAACTTTCTTTATGCAAAGTCTTCGGGAGTCTTGAGACTTCTTGTAGGATGTGGGCTGTCTTATGCTCTGCTCTTTATCCAGATGATCCCACACTGATTCAGTAACGTTGTTGCCGGGGCTCTGGGGAGGATTTATCCCTCCATCTGACCTGTTGCCTCTGACTAGGTGCCATGTGGCATAACCCCAGCCTTTTCTTCCTGTTTCCCTTCCTTATGAGTAGCTCCTTGACAGCCATTCTTAAAGAAAGGACATTTGTCTGGTAGAACGATGGGACAGAAAACGAACGAATGAAAAAACTAGCCAAAGAATGACTGAAGACCGGCAGCTTGGAGGCAAAACAATGAAATACAAGCTGGCTGAAGACTTTGATACACTACTGTATATTTTCCTGTGTTATTTCAGGCTTTACAAATTCCAAGAACTTGCATTACCATTAGTCATTCAGTGAATCAGTGAGGCGGGTTTCATAGCAGCTTTTCCAGTCTGTTGAGTTCAGTCCCACCAGACCACGCTGGAGCGAGCACTCAGGTCAGACATCTCATAAACAGTAACAATAAAAACACACTGGCTGGGTGTACAGACCATCCTTCAGGTGGAGGACAGCGACCAGCTCTCAGGAGAACCTCCACTCGGTATTTGTCTGATTCATCGGCACACATGTGCTTCTCCATGTTTGGCCTGTTGCTGCAGCATAAGTAAGATTTCTGCTTGTCAGAAAGCAAAAGAAATCTTCAAGGTCAATATTCAGAGTGACTCAACACCTCCATGAGTTGCTGTGCATGTTCGTGTATGTCAACAGGATGGCGCTCGAGGCCAACGTGCTTCCATCTCACTCGCCATCTTTCTCCTTGTCTCTCTTTATGTGTGTGTGTCGGTGTGTGTGCGTCACTGCGTGGGTGTATCTTAATGAAATCTGACAGAGAATTGTGACAATCAGGGAAGAAACATCCTGCAGAGGTTAATAAGCTGCACTCCTCACAGCAGCAGCGGCAAGTTGCTTTCCACACACACACACATACACGCCACAGTCCCCAGTGTTTTCATTCCCATAAAATTATATTCAGAGATTGCAGAGCTGAAATGTGTGGCCGATATCTTCACACCTGTCACCTCCAGAAAGTACTTTCCAAAGCAAAACAGTGGCACCTAGCACTTCCTGTTTTCTGTGATAAATAGCGGCTTATAATGACATGCCACTCAGCTTGTTTTGTCGTCACTCTCGCTTGCTCATCCCACTCTTCTTACTTCACTCACTCACAATATGAGGAAAATCATTAAATGCTCAAAGTAAAAATTGCAAAAATGTTTTTCTTCAAATCTTTTCAACCCAAATGAAAGAGAAAAATGTGCCATTTTACAGTTCTGAAAACCACGGAGAGAAATATTTTTAATACAACATGCTCCGTCATGAATGTGCAGGCTTTTGTAGAGCATATTTTTGTATTAATACCACATCACAAGATCCTCCAAACAAGCAAAATGCACTGTTCGGTAATCCTATATATAGAAGTAAGACCTAATTTGGGAAACAAGTAACAAGAAATAAAATCTCCTAATGTTAAGATAAATGGTTAAGATAAATAAAAAGTTCTAGTGTGGAACATTTCCAGTCTATCCATGTGAACTGGGAAAGCTCTGGATTAAACTATTATTTTTGTAAATGCTGGATGGCCACTCTACCTCCATGGCTCCTTTTTGCAGGTTTTATTGCTTACGCCTTTGACATATGCACCACCATGTATTTACGGCAGTCCAGGAGGGACAAACCAGACAAAAGAGGTGCTCTGATCACTGTTACTGGATGTTACCAGGTGATATTCATCCAAAATGGTTAGAAAGTGGTCACTTAAAGGCCAATCGGGACTATTTAATCTCAGAATGTTGTCTTACACTACAAATGTTTCCAACAAGAAAGTTTACCCTCACCTGATGATGTCAGTACGAAAACCAGAGGTTAGATGCCAACGATGAAGCAAGAAATGCCAATTGTGACTTCAGGGTTATCGTTACCTGAGGTAACATCATATTACTGGAAGGTGGCTAAAGGTTTCTATCATTAATCCATCTAATATGAGCACACAGCAACCAGGAAACCCAAACGTCTGACCGTTAGCCTGAAGCTACTTTGATAGCAGGTAAGCTAGTCTTACAAGGTGCTTAAATCAAATGCAGAGGAGGTATAACATGTTAATGTGTTGAGTTTTTTACAGAGAACACAATTAAAATGTGAGCTAGCATGTTCAGTTCCACGTTTGCTCTCTGACAGCCTTTACAGAGCCAAAGAAATGTCAACAGGTGGGTTTGATGAGCTGTTTGATAGTGCTACAGACAGCTTTGGATCATGATAATTAGTGTTAATGAAAAGGTCACCAGTCCAACACAAGGAGGCAAATTCATGCTGCATCAAGGCACCAACAAGGATCTCAGACATTTTAAAAGAAAACGCATCATTGTTTTGTACTGATGTTAAATGGGTCCAATTTGCTGCTTACATGGGGCGCAAAGAGGAAAAAGTAGGTCTAAGAATAGGAAGTACTGCTTTGTGTAACCATCAATACTGAAGGTATTAAAGACAGGATAAGTAGTGGTAAGTGAATTTCTACTCTTCTAATCATACAACTCAACATGTAATATGAATTTTAATTAAAAATGTAGAAACTCTAATGGCAATTTTAAAAAGAACATTGTAACATAAACCATTGTGACATTAAAAATCCCCATGAGCAGCTCAGTAAGTCTGGAGTCGTGTTGATCCGACCATCTGCTCTCTAACCCTGCCCACTCGTGCAACATGGATCGCTGCACAAGCACCCCTTGATTATGGCATCAACACACACACATGCTGCCAAGTGATGACACTGTGTTTTGGGTTTCAGCAGTGCTGTCACTGAAAGAAAGAGAAAACCAAAAACAATCCCTTCCCATTGTTTTTTTATTGAACTGGCAGACCGTTATTGTTTCTATGACCAGGATTATTTATTTCCTACAGTACTGAACATATTGTCTGCCACAGCGTGAAACTGGGGGAAGCTGGGGATATCACATAATGGAAAAAAATGAACTCTTATTCATTTTAGGTCCTGATAAGAGGCAATACTTTGGGGATGAAAAATGCGATAATGTTTAAGTTATAATATCATTTAAATACAATAAAGAGACATTAGTAAAAGCCTCTTATCGTCTATGTCTAGACTTCATTCTCAGTCTGTGTGATGGTGGTGGAGTCACATCCCTGCATATGCAGGAATAAAGCTTCAATTTTACTTTCCATATTTTTAATATGCCCTGTTATTTGTTCGTCTGTAGAAAAACAAAGCAAGGTGGTGTAGCTCTTCTGTTAAGAAGGAGACTTTTTTAACCCAACTTCATACTTCTATGTAACATCGGGTTTCTGTTTTATTTACATGGTTAAACTAAATGTGTATAGGTACAATTAAATCAGTATGGATTAGTATGGATTACAAGTCAGTTTAACAAGTACAAAATATCTTTACACACCTTCTCAAAAACTAATCAGATGTGTCGAATTACTAACCAACCATGGAAAGATCTGACCAAGACCAGCACAACCACTATAGCTCCCTAAAGGCAAGTCAGTTTATGAATAAATAAAATGTTCAGGAACACTTAGTGGAACTAGCTAATGGTAAAGATGTGTTTTCCATCTCCAGAAGGGCTGAATGATTGTTTTTAAATTGAAATTGCAAATGAAAGCTACACAATTAGCAAATCACAAAGGAGCATAATTATTTTCATGAAAAATGGTACACCTGATCCAGGACCACGCCAGCTTCCCCAGTTTTACAAATCCACTCCTTCAGCCGGGATTCCTGTGCGTCGGTCATTTAAACAGCATCCCTCAGCTGTGAAGTCACGTCACATTTGTGGCTAATTTTCCATAAACGATTAAAAGGCTGAGACAAAAAAAAAAAAAACACAGAGGATAAGAAACAGTCCAGTTTCTAAAATGTCCTGATGAAGTAAACAAAGAGTTAATCAAATCAAATCAAATCAAATTTATTTGTATAGCCCTATATCACAACAAGTTGTCTCAGAGGACTGTACAGAAGATGTATATATGAACAATAAACAGAATCAGTGCAGACAATAAACAACATGAATGTACAATTAAAAATAAACACACAAACAAAAGGACTGTCCCAGCACATCCCCTGTCCTTAGACCCTCCATCGCGGTAAGGAAAAACTTAAGTTTTAAGTGAAGGCATTAATTAATCTTAGAATAATCTTAAATATATTTCTATTTCTATATATTTCTAACACTGAACTGAAGCTGGAATTTAAAAGATTAAATCACAAACTAAGTCACTGTTGGATTTTTTTTTTTTTTTTTTTTCAATATTGCTTTATCTCCTGAAAGAAACCTTCAAGTTTCCATAAACCGACTCACCTTTAGGGAGCTAAGTCAGTCTTGGTGGTCTTGGTCAAACAGTCAGTTGTACTTTTCCACATGACATCAAGTTTGGCTGCAGACCTCAACCTTCCTCTGTGATTGGCTGGGAATTAGAGAAATCTGACTGGTGTGTATAATATGTGACAAATGTTTTGGACTGAATCTGCTTGTATTTCTGGTTTATAGAAATAATCTTTACATAAAGATTTGATGTGTACTTGTTACAACACAGCAGATATAAGTTACAAAAATGTCCCTATCCTAGCTCCATAAACATGATGCTGTTGTTCTGCACAGAAACACACCGCTACAGTTTTTATCTCTTCCAAGCCCTTCGTCCAGAAGTGCTTGGAGATCTCAGGTCTCTTTCTGGCTCACTCACTTCTAGACTAAAGTCAATCAGTCATTGCTGATGAAACACACACACACTCATTCACTGCAGGCTAGACAACAGATTTTTATAACTTATTCTTCTGATTATGCAAAATAACAGGCTGCCCTCTACTTTCCAGTTTCCTCTACAGCAGCTGAACCTCAAAAGCTGTGGACAAAAATGAGACTTATTATCATTTATTATAATTATTTAATATTATTGTTAAAAAATACCATCAAAATCCCTACAATGCTTTTTTTGTGAGGCATAACAATGAAAGCTAACCAATCATAGAGTTAAACTTACAAAATATAACCTTGCAAAATGAAAAAGAAAAGAAAAATGACAGTAAAATACTGAACTACACAACAAAGCAGCTTTGTTGGGATTAACAATTACTGCAAAAACTCTTAAATAACAGTGGCAGCAAACAGATCCTCCATCACAAATTATGAAATTCAGAACCACAGGAGATCTGCAATCAATGACTGACTCACTAACTGCATGAAATCTCTGCAAATGCCTTTAGAGCTGGGGTTTCACAGAAAGGATGACACATCTGCACTGGTGCAAACTGTAACTAGAAGGCTGCAAGACTTTCTTCTGCTTGGTGATCAGACGACAAATCATAAATAAAACAAAAAGGGAGGGAAAACCCACTACAGCAATAACAAAAGGGATTAAAATTAATTCTGGGAGGTGGGAGATTTTTATGAATCAATATGCAAACTGGGAGGTAAAAGCACGGAAAGGCACTGAGGATTAGAGCAGGGTGGTTTCAGCTCGAGATTAAAATTCAGACACTCCAATCAGTCTCGATTCGTCCTCAGCCCGGGTCGTTTCAGGAGAGGTGCTCAGAGAAGTTTCAAGGTTGATATTTATTCCTGAACACATCTCTGGCTCTGCAGAGATTAGCGGTCAGTGTGAGCAGATGGCCTAAAACGCCATCAGCCATATTCCCCAGCTTTGTTGTGGCCTCATACAACAAGGCACCAGAGATGAGGGGCTCAGATGTGCCGCCTGTGGGAATCATGCAACTCTGGAAAAAGAAAAAATCATCCACTATTGTTTCATTTGCGATGCTCTTGTCAGAAAAGACTGTATCTCAGTTTTAATACATGCCGCACACAAGCCTGAACACTGATAAAATACAGGAATGAAGGCATTTGCAAAAGTTAGATTTAAACTCTTTCCACTATGTTGCAGTAAAACATGAGATCTGTGATACATCACATCTTCCAACTGTGCCAAACCCACAATAATGCCTCAAAAAAAGGGACTTAGCCAATGAATTGCTTGTATAAACACAAATATATCCTTCTGAACACTGACTGTCTTTTTTTCCCAGACCTTATGTCTACGTTTCTGAATTTAAACATCAGAAGCTGCAAATCTGACAGTATGTATAACATGGAGCTCACAGTGTGAGCTGACTTACTTAAACTCCAAATTAACCTTTAAAACTCGCCAGCGACACAAGTGCTGCCACTTATATTGTCAGCCCTTCCTCAGAAACTGTAACTCTGGGTTACGTTGTGATGAATAACTCATCCTTTCATTGATCTAAAGACATTTTCCTCCTGTTCAAAAGGTTTACAATGCAGCTGAAAAATGTAAAAAAAATTTTTATTTGCTATATCCCAATGAGTGATCCACGATAACATGATTATTTATCACATTTTCTTCTTATTATAATAACAGTAATAATAATAATAATAAT
>CM047996.1:22578390-22600924 GCA_026261665.1 Melanotaenia duboulayi | reverse complement strand
TTACCGCCTACTTTAAAGTGGACTCTACTGACTTGATAGTGCACTCAGACAATCCGTAGGTAACTGGGATCATCATAAATATCTCTGGATTAGCCAAACCAGCAATCTCTAGGACGTGACTTGATAACTCTCTAGTAAAAGTACTCATTTAAAAACTAACTGTATGCCAAGTATCAGCAAAGGAAATCATAAATGATGACAGATATTCTGTCTTTGTGGTACTATAAAATTAATCTACGGTAAATTAGCATGCATATGGAGCTGATCRTCACCATCACCGCCCACATTGCCAAATGTTCCTCCAGTGGTTTTGCATTTCTGCTGCTTTCCAACCTTTTTGTTGCTCCTGTTCCAACTTTTTACAGCCATCAAATTCAAAATAAGCTCCTATTTCCACTGAAAGGGTAAAAGTTCTCAGTTTCAGTGACTGATATGACGTTTATGTTCTTTTGGAAATAAATATGGGTTGGTGCACGGTGGTGTGGTGGTTAGCACCGCTGAGCCTCAGATGGGGGGAGGTTTGAACCTGGGGGGCGGTGGCCTTTCTGTGTGGAGTTTGCATGTTCTCCCCGTGTAAACGTGGGTTCTCCGGCTTCCTCCCACAGTCTAAAGACACGCATGTTAGGTTAATTGGTCACTCTAAATTCTCCCTAGGAGTGAGTATTAGTGTGAACGGTTCTTAGCTCCTATCTGTGATGGACTGGTGACCTGTCCAGGGTGTACCCTGCCTCTCACCTGTTAAAATGATGGGATAGGCTCCAGCTTACCATAATGGACTAAGCAGACAGATAATGAATGCATTCTGCATTGTTTACATTGTACACAACATTTCAGCTCTTTGGGAATTTGGGTTATAACTAGTGAAGACTTGATGTTATCACCATGTAATGTACAGAGAGAACCACCAACCTAATAATCTTCCTCAAATAAAAAAAGAAAGAAAAATATCTCAAACTTCTGTTTTTATTCAAATTTTCTTAATGAATACCACAGGTGTTCATTCTTATTAACACGTTATATTATATATAGATGCTCAGTCATCCAGGTCAAAAGAAGTAATTATTTAAGGAGAAGCCAACTGGATTTCTTTTTTTGGTACCTTTAAACTTCTTCAAGCATTTGATCTGGAGTGGAGTCATTCAGATTTTTAATAGTTATTAAGACCATCTGGACTTTTAGGGTTGTTACCTGTGAGTTGTTTGTCATGTGAGATGAATCAAGGTGTGAAACAGCCCGTAGTTGTCTTTGTCCAGAATGTGGACATCACAATGTTCTGATGAGTATTTCCGATCCGAAAGATGCAGACTTAGAGGAGCTGCCTCTCCTGTTTTGAGCCTATATAAGGGTCTCTGGACTTCTGGCCGCACTGAAATACATGTCAGAGTTCACGTACTGATGTGTCTGTAGGTCTCCCATCTGCCTCAGCTCAGTCCAAATCAGGCAGCCTGTTTTCTTTCACCACTGAGAACTCCACGTTTCTGTTCACTGTCTGTAATAAAGAAGCCGTCAACCAAGACATGTTGAAGAAGCAAAAGCCAGTTCATTGCACAATTATTCATTTTATTCTCCATTTAGACTTTTTAAAGGTTAAGAACTGTTTATTTTCCTGATATTATGGATCTATACTAAAAGCTTAAAGCATCAAATAATAGCTTTTTGTTCCAGAAAGCGCCTCTCTCCTGTTAATTGCTGGGATAGACCCAGCTTACCCACGGCCCTGAATTGGCTAAGCGGTACAGAAAATGAAATGAATGTTTTAGAAAACGAACGTAATGATCTTCAGCAGTGACGCTCAGTGGAAACAAGAGACAACAAAGGCCTTAGTAATCATCACATGAGACCAAGCAAACCCAAGTAAATGCTCTTCATAGCAGATGTTTGTAAAGAGGAGATCAAAAAGCACTTGATGGGATGGAAAGACGTGAATTTCCTCTAATTTATCTGTTGTCTTTCAAGCATTTCAGGACGCTTCAGTTGTGGTTTTCTGACATCCCCCACAACTAGATTTTCTTTAGTTTTTTACTTGGTTCTCTAAATCGAGGGTTTAAGAATGAGTGCTGAACGCTTCAAAGACTCTACAATCCCTTTTGGTAGATTTGGGATTTGTGATGTCAGGCTGTAAAATGTAAAAACAACTGCCTTTTCAGCCATGACCCCAGGCTGAAAAGCCTGAGGTGAATTATTTCTTCCTGCTGTCAGAAATAATTCATCCAAGAAGAGACTAACTACAACTGCTGTGTGATTTCCATCCAGTTGATAAAAAGTCTGGTTTAGTTCTAAGAATTAAGAAAAATGCAGAAGTGTAAGAAAGTCTTTAGTTATTTCAAGAAAGGAGCACAAATAGATCAAAAGCTTAAGACTTGTAATTAAAAAGCAGGACCAGCCACACAAAAGATTTACATCAAATCAGCTTAAGGAAACACCCAAAGTCTTGTCTTTATGGCATTAAAGGTTTTATCTGGACGGTACAACAGTGTGCGCAGTTATCCACTGAACTTAAATAAAAGCCACACATTAACATTATTTATCAAGTTGGAACATTTCCTAAGGCTGATCGCCTGCTTTAAATGGCGTGACAGCTCCAGCCGGTGGCGGCAGCANTTTATCTACAAACCCACTCTAAATTCTTGATGACCTGAGCGGGTCATACGGCTGATCGCCTGCTTTAAATGACGTGACAGCTCCAGCCGGTGGCGGCAGCACCGACGGTACGAGCTTTCATGTCAGCCACCAAAAGTCTCCAACAACACCAGAAAAAGACGCCAAGTTTGTCACTAGTAGCTTTTTATTTAGATAGTCACAAGAGGCGTCTGAAAACTCGCTAAATATAGCGCCAAAAGTCGCTGTTTTCAGCCGAGCGCTGACATGTGCATCAATGTAATCGGTGTACCAGGAAACAGCGCACTGACAAACGTTCCGCATTATTTGGAACGCAAACTGCGATTAAATGCGTACATTAAAAAATAAAAAAAGTTAATTGTTTTGTAATTTATTCATAGTATTTAATGCATTAAAGTCCCACCTTGACTTTTAACCAAACCTTTCGCTTGGATATTTTCGTTTTGTACCAATTCAGCACCCAGCTTTGCAGTCTCCAGTATCACTTAAATGAAACTTATTTTTCAGTTTTCACTCGTCTTCAGTATGTCATGATTGACACTAAAATATACATAATTCTGATAGAATCAATTTTCATGTTAGAATATCGATATTTAGTGATATGGGGTAGAAAAAAAGTAAAAGTACTTTAATATCAGGATCTTCTCTAAATTATATCTAGTTGGTAAAAACGTATTTTTCTTCTGCCTGCCCCGTTACTCAGTCTGTAGCATCATGTGTGGAGCTGAACAGTAACAGGATGATGTGTGTGGGAAGACAGAGGTGTAGCAACACTACACACACGTCCCGAAACATCTGACAGTCCCAGTATATAATTAAATTAAGATGAGGAAGAGGAGGAGTCCTTTGATGCTGCAGGCAGGTAAAAACCACTACTGAGAAGGAGAAAATGTGGAGCTGTGGACCACTGATGCTAAATTTAGGGAAARTAATTTTCATCTGTCTGCTAAGTTTAGGTTTTTGTCTTGATGTTCAAACATCATCATATATTTATTCATGCATTTTACTAGTAATTTCAGTTTGAGTTACAAAGTGTTCTTTGAAATTGTGACTATCATTTCCTTTTCCCTCAGCATTGGCTGCTTTAAAAGTGTCGATTTGGGCGATACTGGCTTGTATTTTATTTGGTATCGGATCCCCGTGTCTCTCTGCTGCCCAGTGCACTTGTCCTAAACCACTGCACTCAGCATCTCTGTCCCCACTTCCTTCTCCCTCATCATGGTATGATCCCAATCTGCCCTCTCATGTGATTGGCCAGCGTGATGTGTCCATCAAATTAAAACCCCACCCCACCTGCATGGATTCTCTGTAGAGCTGAAGCTAAAGATCACACCTGGGATCAGGGCTAGCTCCTGAAGCTAGCAGCTTCCACTTGTAAACAAGACCAGACCAAACACAGAATTTATTAAAAGATGTTTTTATTCACAATAAAAGTGTAACAAATATAGTTTATTAAAAAGTCTGCTGCTCATTAATATCATTTTACCCCATAAGCTCAGATTTTATATAAATGTCAAACGGCTCATCTGCCGCGATGGAATATTTACATTTCATAATAACATTAACACCATAAAACAAATTTCCCCACAAAATTAAAATATAGTATTCAAATGCAACTTAAACTATGTGCAATGGAATGATTATCAGCAATATCTCTGTACAGGTACATTTCTGAGGTTGGTTTCACACATTTAAAACTTTCAAAGGAGAACGCCACCTTTTGTGTTTGTAAATGTTCACTGTGTTTGAGCAAAGGGCAGCCATGTTTACCGGTGTCATGGATGAAGCAGGTGGCATTCTCCTTTTAACTTCACTAATAGAAACGCGTCAGAAGGGATCACACTATTCGAAAGACCACCAAAGATCTTTACATGAAAATAACTTAAAGCAAGACTGAATGTGAGAAGAAATGATGTGAAGCTAAAGCGGACGCTACGCTCACATCAACAAATACATTCTGCACTTCTCTCTTCAGGCGGTGAAGTGATCGTGTGAAAGGAAATGGCTCAGATCGATGAAAAAACCAGGAGGGAAAATCTTCCTACTGGGCAAAACGCTGCAGACCAGCCCTTTAAGTCTGAGCTTAGAAACCTGGCTGAATCTTCCAAACCAATAATTCAGCAGTTATTCTTAAATATTTATAATCAAAAATCACATTTTTAATTGGACCAACTGAACCAAAGATAAATTCCAATTATTCTCAGTTTCCACTGTCTTCAACTTGACTTCTTTTTTCTGTTTATGTAATTGTAAACTGAATATTTTATGGGGGTTTAGGACAAATGGGACTACATTTTAAAGACTACACGTGAGGATGTGGCTGAAAGAGTGCAGATATGAGGGGATAAACAGATTGACTGCCAGATTATTATCAATTCAGCTGCTGTATTTCATGGAAAAGTCACTTTTAGGTGCAAGTTTACCATCTTAAAATTTCTTGATTAAACAGGAAATAAAGTGAATAATCTGTAAAATCTCAAAGTCCAATAAGAAGAGAGGATGTGATGAAGCAGAAGAATAAAAAAGATTCAAGTTTCTTTCTGCGTCCTCCCTTCTCTGATTTAACTCGTACTGCATCATGAACACTTAACGTCTCCTGGCGTCAGGAAGACAAAGCAAAAGATAAAACGTGGAGGTGTGTGTGTGACGCTTCGACGCGCCACGCGTGGCAGATCTGAATCAGATTAACAAACACTCGCAGTCTTTAAGCCTCGACGTCGCTCCTCTGCCTGCACGCATGGCTTCAACTTTTTGTGCTCTCAGAGATAAAAGCAAAACAAAAACAACAACAAAATCTTTACTTCACATTGGATGGTACATTCATACAGTTTCTATCGACTCTCGGGTGGTTTCTTCTAAATGACCCTAAACCTTCACCAGCATCCGGCTATTAAACCCACAGCACCACCCGGAGGTCGGCTCCCAGCCTTGTCCTATGATCACTACAACAAAATAAATTAACACGATTAGAATTATTACGTCATCACATGTAAAATAAAGTCAACAGATCAGATTGATGTAGGACGACGTGAAGAACATCACAGCTCAGAAAGCTCCCACGGGAAGGCCTACGCCGTGATATGTCTGTTGGCTCACCTTTTTGGTTTTTTAGTTTAAACAGTTAAATGGAAACTCTTCCTCCTACTTTCAAATCTCGACATTTTATAAAGAATGGCCTGTTTACTGTAAACATCCTGAGGAGGGGGGGCAACAGCTACTGAATGTGGAGACGTAAGAGCCGAGTGAGACCCGGAAAGTCAGCAAAAAGAAAGAAAGAAAGAAAGAAAAAGTGTCTGAAAGTTGGACAAACATGCTTCCAGGTTGTTTCAGTCAGATTTATTTGCCTGAACCAAACATCTGTCTGTAGCTTTGACATTTCTGTCACACACCTGCCCTGAGGGATGGAGGATGGGTGGATGGGGGATGGCATCAGGAAAATGTGAAGAGCTAATATGTCATGTTTTTTTTCCCTTCTTTTCCAGAGACAGAAATGAATAAAGGCCTAAAAACACACAAGGTTTTGATTGTAGTTATGGATTTATATCCACACTGGTTCCCATAACTGGTGTATTTAAGATGAAATCAAACAATCATGACCCTAATGGTAATTATCTGTCTTATAATCTGTGGACACACTGATCAATGTGACGACTTCTCATGTGAGCTGTAATATGATTTTTCACCACTAGATGTCACTGTAGTCCAGGAAATCACCGATGACTGGAAGTTGAATCTCAAGTCTTTTTGAAGACATTTTCTAGCTCAGAGTCCGTGGGAATCAGTACAAGTACAAGTACAAGTATTATTACTTCTACTCTGACCTCTGTTCTTAGAAATCTGCTGGACCTTTGATGTTCTGATCTCCCACTTATTGAAATGTTTTCACCAACTCTTGAGCCATTTCTGAAGCAAACTTACTCTGAATATCAACTAAAATTGGGCCTAATCCTTTAATCCATATGTAGTTTTGGTATAAACCTCATCAGAGGCATGGGAATTTACTTAAAGCTGTGTGACTGCTCGGAAACTCCACTGCTTTGTGTTTGTGGGAGCTGCTCCTCCCTCAGACTCCTTCTCAACAGTGAAGGCACTAGGTCAACGACTAATCTGGAATAAAATCTAGCTGTGGTTTTTTGTGGCGTTCAAGAGGAAAGTTTAATGGTAAACTTTATACAAAAATGAGCCCAACTTTGATAAACCGAAACAACTGAAGCAGCAACACAGATTTTTTTTTTGTGTGTGTGTGTGTGTGTGTTGTCCTCATAGAGGAGAAGATCCTTCATCCTGCCTGATGCTGGACGTGGAGGACTGAAACAAGAGGAGGGTTCAACCGATACAATGGAAACTACATAAATAGCTTAACTGGAAGGGTCCCTACACTTGCAGCATGTTGGTTTAATATTTCTAAAACAAAAACAAGACTTTTAAAACATAAATCTTCTCTTTTTTGTTCCTTAATTTGCTTTAAAACCCTTTAAGCATAGTAAATATGTTATTTTTGTAAAATAAATGAAGAAAAGCTTAAAAAATTGAGACTAAAACCTGGTAAACAAGCATCGGCAGGGGAAAAAAAAGTCATCAGCTTGAAAAATATCTGTACTGGTCGAACCCAGGTGAGGAGGAGAAATAAATCCAGTTAAAGACAGAAGCCAAAGACACAGAAAAAGAGCAGAAGAAGAAGAAATAAGTGAGAGGAGGTGACTGCTCAAGTTCAGGGCAAGGTTGGAAAAAGAGGCTCCAGTTGTGTTGCGTCTTTTCCTTTACTCCCGAAGCCACAAACACACATGTAAAAAAAGAAAAACAAACAAAAAAAATAACTCCCAACGTTTTTACAACCAGTGGGGTGGCAGCGAGAAAACTGCTTCCTATTCATACGCAGAAGAAGAAAAACTAGGAAGAGAAGCGAGTCCACCGCACCAGCCTCGTCTTCCTTCGTAAAGAGTTGGAGTTTCGGTCTGAGACTTTAGGGAGATGGCAGCTTTCTCCGTCACGACAAACAAACAACGGAGTCGTAGCTACAAACGGGGAAGCCAGCGATGAAGAAGGTGAAAGCTGCTCAGACTGTCGCTCTGAGCGAGAGGGAAACGAAACACAGAAACACGTCAGATCCACATTTCCTGTTATTCAGCAGTAAATCTGTTGCTGCAGATCAGCTCGTCCAGCAGAGAGCCTCCCACAAAAAAAAGAAAGGAGAAAAAAAAATGGAACTACAGTAAAAACTCAGCTCCAACAGGTTCAAACTCCATTTATATCCCATCAAAAAATATAAATTAAAATCCAATCAGGAGGCATCTGAAGCCACCGTGGGCTCCAAAAGGTTAAATAGTTTCATACAGACAGCTGGAGGCTCAGATTTACAGAAATCTCACTGCTTCCTGGATGTCCGCTACTCCACTTCGTTGGGTCTGTCTGTTTTATCCTTCCTGATGACTGGCAGAGGGTGGGCCTCGGTGTTGAAGACCCAGTGGTCGAACGGTAGGTGGTCGTCGTCGGAGAAGAGCAGGTAGAGATACCTGGAGGGCGTAAACAAAGAAAGGTTTCAGGATGAGGAAACGTGACCAGATGTTTGTCACCGCACCCACTTTGTTATTTTCCCCCAGTTTGCTCGGCTTATTTGAGCTGCACCTGCAAGCAAAGAAATTTCTACTTAATTATTCCTTCCCAACGTGGCTGTGCATGTTCCTTCACGTGTTGCTGAGGCCTGTTTGTAAAATAAATGAATTATTTCTTCAGACTTCATCTAATTCAATAAAAGACAGAGCGAGCATGAACAGCTGTCTGGGTTTGCCAGAGAAGATTTGCTAAGTTTCTCAACTCTTATCAGATTCCTAATCACTGATGAGAACCTTGTCTCTTTTATCACCTGGAAGATCAGCTTTGTTTCCTAAAAGAGTAAATACTCCTCGTGTATGATACAGGTTTACATTTTGAGAGGAACTGAGATGATGAATCTGAGCTATAGTTTCATAATTTTATAATTTCTCTGATATTAATACATCTATGTGGAAACCCAAACTCAAACAGAAGGTCCTGTTGGATGTAGATTTGGAGAAAATGGAAAATTATTGAGGTTCAATTAAGATAAAAATGGAAAAAAAAAATATATATTTGTTCATTTTTCGTTTTACTTGAATCTTCTTAGATGCAACCAGCTCATCTCTACTGAAAATGATGTTTTGAACTCAAACATCCTGTTTTTCTTTGGTGATGATGGCACATCCAGATGAACTGTCGGTAGTCCCCTCCAATTTCACATTAAACATATACCTGACCATGTTTTCCACTATTTAAACTGATGTATAGATTATCTTTTACTACATAAGAATGAAATCTGCTCATCAGTGTGGGAGAAGGCGGTGCAGATAGTGGACATTTAGACTATCTCTGCATCGTCCTATCTGAACTGCAGGCTGGAACTTTCCAACACGAAGCCCGACTGACCCAGAATCAGAGGAAGAGAGGCCCGATCAGCTAGCTTGGATGTCTGCCTCCTTCTGGCAGATGTTGAGTGGAAGGAAAACGGAGTGGATGAGACGAGACTCTGGCGGCAGTAACGAGGAATCAGAGTCCATTTGTGTCCTGATCTCTGCAGGGAGAAGGCCCCATGAAGAGTCGATGGACAGGATGAAGGAGAGTAACGGTAATCACGCTGGCTATTCCACCAGATGGACGTATGAGATCATCAGCAGTTACGTGACAGAAAAACTGGATTATATTTTATGTTAGCTGGTATTTTAACCAAACGAATCCCCACCAGAGGAATCTCCAAAAGCCAACCACGCCGGATCATATTTCCATCTTTGTTTAAATCCAAGCTTGTTGTGCGACCTCATTTTCTCCACCAACATAAAACGTTATTTTTATGAGTTTAAATGTAATTTGCAAATGTATTCAAGTTCTGCAATATTTACTAATGTCCTGCCAAATGAGCAGAGTCAAATGTGCAGAGAGGAAGAGGAAGAAGAGGATGAGGAGGATGGGTGTTTAGAAAAACATGCAAACTGGTGGAAAAGTAGGCAAATAATGAAGGAAGGTGAAGATTTAACCTTAAAAAGAAAATGCGTTCTCTAAAGCAGTTTCCTGCCCATAACTTCTAGATGTGATTAAGTTTGCTTGATGAGGTGAGTCCAGGTGGTCGAGTTTACTACACACACGTACACACACGTACTCACACGTACACACATCTGAAAAAACTTCTCTCTGATTATTTTACCTGTGATTAAATGTTTTGGGGTTTGGTAGATTCTTTGTGATTTCTTAGTTACAATGAATTCTTAAATAAAACATAATTTTATATATATATATCTGATAAAAATATAGATATTTTAAATGTGTATCTAAAATTTATACACTAAAAAAACAAAATAAAAATTGTAAAGTAAATTAAATAAATCTGTAACTGAGGCAAAATATAGTAAAATAAGAAATTTCAGGTTATTCATAATATTATTTAAAGTACAATTCATTTAACATAAACATTTTAAAAGTACTTGCTGTTCTTTGAGCTTAAATAAAGGAATGAATGTGGAGTTTTTATTATTAATTTGTTACTATGCCGGTATTTTACTGGTCCGGTTGTTGGACCGGTACATCCGGTGGTTTAGGGGGTACTGGTTGAAAATTTATCCTACAGGAAGTGCAACTCTGAAACAGCTCGAGAGCCACTGCTGGGAGGTTTTATATTCATGGATAAAAAACACAAAACAAAAACAGAAAGGACTCAGAGACTGCGGTTCAGGAGAGTTAAAGCCGGGTCAAAGGGGCGACGGCTGGTTTTCCGTGAAGACTTCAGCCTCCTCCGGCTGTCCGCAGACGACCGGGAAGCGGGGAGTGATGGGGGGCAGGCGGCGGGGTGAAATATGGTCGTGTGCTGGCAGCATGAGAAGATGAATCCTGGAAGTGGCTGAATGTGATGCCAGAATCCCAGAGGAACATTAGCTGGATTACACTTAGAGCTTTGCTGCTGAATGGGATGGATATTTTCTAACTAATTCACTCCATGATGCATGTGTGACCGATGGGATGATTACTCCTTTTGATTCCTTTCTGCTGGAAAGATTTTTCATCTCTCTTCTGGATGAAAATAAATCCGTTTTGATAAAAATCTTGATCAGGAGTAGGGGTGACAACTGTAAAAACGTATGGCCCATTAAAAACGAAAGAAACGCTGGAGTGGATGGCACCTCGCCCTCTGTTAGGCTAACCTTGACTTCCTGTCAACGGCTGTCTGATGTGCAGGAGAGAGATAACGACATGAGATGAAGAGGAGATTGTGAGTAAGGACAAGGCGACAGAGGATGGAGGAGTAGCGGGGATAATTTATGTAGCGCTAAAGGAAACAGGACCATAAATTTGGAGGAAAGTCTTGAGGCTGAAGTAACCGAAATAATCCAGAGTAAGACAGCTATGTAATGTAAAGGCAGTTTATCAACACTAAATTCCAATGAATGCCTCCAGTTTAGCGTTAGTCCAAGGTTTTACTTTTTGTTTAACTAAACTCAGCCAAAAATGAAGAACCAGCGTGTGGAAAACTAAATTCACTTTATGACTCAGTAGCTTGAAGCGGTGATAACACTGCTGTGGAGGAATTTTGGTCCATTTTACTTTATAATGTTTCAGTTCATTGAGGTTTGCAGCATTTATTCCTGCACAGCTTTCTGAAGGTCCCACCCCAGCATTTAAATCAGGCAGAGGTCTGGGCCACTACAACATCTTGTAGATCTGCTGCTGTGCTGAATGCTGGTCTCACATTTAACTGTAAAAGAGGGCTTCATGGTCGACTCAGTGACTGCAAGGTGTCCAGGTTCTGTGACTACAAAAGTCCAAATCGCCAGCCTTCCACCACCGTGCTTGAGTTGGTGTGAGGTCTTCGTATGCTGTGGTTGGTTTTCTCCAAACATGCTGACCAAACATCTCCACTTTGGTCTAGTCTGTCCAAAGAACCTTGTTCCAAAAGTATTTTGGTTTATGCAGACACAGCTTTGCAAACCTTTGCGGTGAGAAGAGGCTTTCTCCTGCAACCCAAACAACTTATAGCTGCTCAGTCTTTTTTTAACCGTGCTGTCATGAACTTTAACGTTCATGCTAACAGAGGCTTAGAGAGCTCTTGGGTTTATTTGGAGCTTTTCTGAGCAATGCACAGCCTGGACGACCTGAATGTTTTCTACTTGGGAATAAATGTCCTCTCTACAGAATGATGCAATCCTAATAGTTTGGAAATGACTTTTTAACCCAGGCAACAATATTTTCTCTAAGACCATTTTAGCTTTTGTAGAGGTGATACTAATGACTAATTAAGTTACATTAATTCAGCAGCAGCTGGCTGCTCCCTGCCTTCCTAATCCCTGCAGAGGCAGCTTTTTCTGCACACTGGTTTAGTTTAATTAAATAAATAATATCATGTAATAGACCATGTTTTGTTGTCCATCTGATGTTGTATTCAACTGATTTTATAACCTGTAATTAAAGAGGATATTGTCACATGAGAATATACTGGATATGATCTGTGACAAGGATTGTAAACACACACACATTTCCTCCCATGTGTAACTGTAGTTAGGATTTTCCTTTTTGTCTGAACACAGCTGGAACGTCGTCCGAGAAAAACACCTAAGAGCCAGCCAGCATTAAAGTTGGTGGCTAGGAATACATTGAAAGTACCATTTGTGGCTACACACACACATGCATCCTTACACACATTTACACGTGTACTGACACTCACAGGCGGTCCATTATTAAGTAGAAGTGAGACGTAGTAGCTGGTAGTCGAGCTGGGACGTGATGTTTTTCACAGTTTGTCTTTCTACTGATTTCCTACTTCATCAGATTGTTCTACGTTTGTGGATGTTGGAAAAAAATCTGTTATTAAAATAAAATGTTCTCACTGGTTTCTAATCAGACTCGTGGTTTTATTTCTCCCACAGGAGATTTTATTCCAGCTGCTTTTACAAGGTTTACCTACAAAAATGTGAAACATGTTGAACAGAAACAAGAAAAAATACATCATAATTTTTAAAGAAACAATCTTTTATTCAGCCTGTGACATGCCAAGAGCTATTAAGAGATTATTCTTTCTTTTTTTGGCATGCAATCCTGTTATGACTGCTGAGCTCCTGTGGTATTTTTTATTTTAAGCTAATAAAGTTCTTCTAAAACACTAACTGTTGCATTAAAACTAAACCAGGACTGCTCACATCAGCCTGCAGTTCAGCTCATTCCCTGATGCAGGTTTGCATGGTTTAGATACAGATTACTGTTCTCTGTACATGCACATCCTGCAGAAAAACCCTGAACAAGAGCAGCAGAAGAGGAAAAATTCAACAGACTTGCAGTTTTTTTAAGTAAAACCTGGTGTCAAGGTTTTTTTTATTTTAGTACGACCTGAGCTGAGAATCAAAGCAAGCTAAGCTGACACTTAACGGTGAAAAGAAGTTTTATAGATTTTCTTTTTTTTAATATAAGTAAGTAAATTAACAGGAGCCTCCCTGGATAAATAGGGTTATTTAATCCTAACTGATAGAGTAGCTTCTCAATTCTTAACCATCCTGTGGGTGTAAAAGATAATAATCTGTTTCAGATGGGTCAAATTATTGGCATCAATCAAAGAAAACATCTAAGGAGATGCTGAAACTACTAAACCTAAGTTAAAAACTGTTAAAAACTGGAAGGATAGTGGGGAACCATCATCTTCCAGGAAGAAATGTGAAGGTAAGAACATTTACACACACACAATGTGAAGGGAACTCAAGGGATTGGGACTTAACATCTGCGCAGCCTTAAGAAAACCACTAATCAGCGAGGCTAATTTTGAGAGACTGCTTCAGGGAGCAGGAGACATCATTTTCTCACAGGGTCTGTCCAGACCTGAACCCCACGGAGCATCTTTGGGATGTGCTGAAGAAAAACTTTGTGCCGCTCTCCCAATCAATACAAGATTTTGCCAAAGAATTAATTCAACACCGGACAACACCGGACAAAAATAAATGTCGACACGTTGCAGAAGCTCCTTGAAAAGTTTTTTTGGGGGGGGGGGATGTTGCATGTTGCATTAGAAAGAACAACCAAGCAGTTCTAACATGCCAGTGCTCCCAGTTTGAGTCTGAAACGAGGGTTCTGCTTGTGTATCTTCTGTCTAAATTGGGTGAATAAAGTCTAATAACTTACACATTTCTTTCCCATTCTGTGTCTCCACCTTGCTTTTAGTTTTAACTGTGTGAGGTAACCTTGCCAGCAACCTAAGCCTCTTTCTGGTATCATAAGACGAGTGACAAATGGACCTCCATCTAGTGCAATGGCTTGGGTCTTACTTAAGCGTCTCGGCCAGGTAGAAGCTCTGCTGAACGTCGTCGTGATTTGGAGACGAGGCGTAGACGTCTCTGATGCCGCTGTAGCCTCCTTCTACTCTGCAGTGCTGCTCCAAAGCCTGAGTAAGAGGGAAACAGGGACAGACAGCAGGAAGAGAAGCAGATGGCGACATGAGTCAGGCTTAAAGAAATCACCAAACCCCGGAGCCGTTCTTTTTTTTTTGTCTTTTGCTCAATATGGAAATTAAGTTAAATAAAATGACCCTGCATAAACTTTTTAAAGTCCTTTGTTTTCTGGACGCGGAGAACTAACAAAGAAAACCTTAAACTGTCATAAAATATCACAAGAAACTTCATTTTTACCTGAACAGCCTCCCAGCCCCACTCTCTGTATTTGGGGTCATGGGTGAACCTCCACATGTACATGTAGGTCTCAATGACCTCAGGACGGAGGATGAAATATTTCTCGTTCTGGCGGGTGGCGATGGCCTCCACCCCACCGTCGAATCGAAACGCCTCTGGACCCAGCTTCAAAGCTACAAGAAAGGACCAAACATGAAGAGATGAAGACACATAAAACACATTTTATCTAACTTATAAGTGCTTTCCCGAGTGTAATCTGTCAAAAACATTTATTTGTCCACATTTTTACATAACAGCGAGTATAAGTTATGCGAGTGCAGCGTACGACAGAGTCATAAAGTTTTGATTTATGTTCACTCATAAAGAGAATGATAATCAGCTGCCAGCAGTCATGTTTCCACAGGAATGCATTGAAAACACAATGACTCACAACATGACTTCGGGATACGTTTAAATGAGAGAAGAAAAACGAATTTAATTTAAGATGAAAAATAAAGACCTGCATCCCTCAGTGGAAAAAATGCTGCCAACAATTTCAGTCAAGTTAAAGAAAATTACGTTAAAAGGTTCCAAGATTCTGGACTAACAAATATTTTTTATCTCCAGCTTGCAGCAACTTGGTCCAACTATTAAATAAATACATCGCTGGGACTGAATTTCATAAATTTTTAATAAAACAATGACATACAACTGAATGAAACTTACTTAAAAAGTAAAAAATAAGCAGCTAATGAAAAGTGACATGGAGCACTGATAAAAGTCCGAAGAAACCCCCGAAAGAAAACAGGAAATATGTGCAGCAATTTACTGAAACGTAAACAGAAATGCACAATTTAAGGTAAAAACATTTATTTAACACAATCTGAACCCTCTTTTTTTGTCATTTCCTTCAGTTGTTTGCAGGAATAGTTTTCCAGGTTCTTCAAGGACTTTCCAAAGCTCTTCTTTGGATGTTTCTGCCTTTTGTTCAGTTTTCTGTCCAGATGTTGAAGTCTGGGTTCTGGGGAGGACTCATCCCTGCAGACCTAGTACCACAAATCTTCAGTCCAGCTCTTGTGTCACATGGTATAACTTTATAGTTTTCTCCGTTTCGCTGTCTTAAGAATAACTTCTTGACAGCCACCATTTCAGCGGAGGCTGAGGCCAGCAGTAGCTGATGGTCCAGATGCCTCTCTAAGGTTCTGTGTTTATTGGATTTATCCCTATTTCTTAAGGACATTACTTTTAGATCCTGTTCATTGGCTGTAGAGTTTTTTCAGACCTGACATTTCTNTAGCCGATGGTCCAGATGCCTCTCTAGGGTTCTGTGTTTATTGGATTCATCCCTATTTCTTAAGGACATTACTTTCAGATCCTGTTCATTGGTTGTAGAGTTTTTTCAGACCTGACATTTCTTTTGTCCAGTTTTAAGGACACACTGCACTATGCTGAGATATGCCAAGTTTTCAGCTAAAGGCTCTTTGAGAATCACAGATTTGCTATTTTCTGTTTGTCAAACTGTGTTATTTTTGCTATTTTTTCCCAGTGGCAACTAAAAAAGTGGGAACAAACGATGCTTCATTGGGCATTTCTTGAATTAGGAGCATTTTACATGCTTGGATGATCCACAGGACAGTGTTAAGTGGCTTAACAAAAAACAAACAAACAAACAGACAAACCTCTGAAAATGCTTAGTTTAAAATGTCCCAGAGAAGAACTATGGCTTAAAAATTTGACAGTCTGGCTGCTTGGAAACAAAACATAAGGGGCTACACAGAAGTGCTTGTTAGAAAACCTATAGAAAAACAGGAATTCCTCTTTTCTTAATCACATGTGTGTGTATATATTTACTGGTCCTGGCGTAGGACTCGTGACAGGTGCGAGCGATCTCTGCTGCCTGCTCCATCTGGTGGCCCGTCTTATCGCTGGGTGCCCCGTCAGCTCCTAAAGCGATCATACCACCTGCAAAACACGTCAGGTGGCCCATCTTATGCTCCAGCAGCCCTCCCTTCCACTCCGCTATGTAGGTCAGCCCGCTGCTAGACTTCCTTATCAGGTTGGTTTCAATGGCCTGGAAGACAAGACAGTATTTATTTATAAGTGTTATGATTCCTACACATGAATATGTGGCTCCAAATAGCAACAAGAAGACCTTCCCTCAACTTAGTTAAAGCATTTTTGGCAAAGATCTACAGAAAACATTAACTTTGTCTTTACTTTTAATACTAATTCTTTATTTTTTTTTTGGGACAGACCTGGTATTTTACCTGTTTTTGCTTATAATGCTTCTGCATTGTTTTTATTATTACCATTAAAGATGCACTACGTCACATTCTGACCCTCAAAGTGTGACATTTATTTTTATAGAGACATTTATTAGGTACATTTCTGGAGCCGTCGCTGATGTTACAGCTGACTTTTGCTTTACGCACCGTGTCACATGCTAGCAAGTGGATATAAACACACCAGCCATTTTGAACATGTACCATGGTTGATTCAGCAAAGAAGACATTATCGGAGGAAGAGAGGAAAAGAAAGAAGGACAAAGCAAGATATACTATGACAGCAGATAACACTTTTACTGGGTAGAGAGAACTCACAGTACAAGTAGGATACAAGACAATAACAAACATGGCAGCGGTGGAGGAGATCAAGATCCTGTACATTATCAGAAGGAGACATAAACGGAGGTCGTATGGCAGACGGCGGTGGTCTGTGCGGCCATTAAATCTATCCCCTGCTTCTTCTTCTTTTTGTTCCTTATCGGCTTGACTAACTGCTATGCTGCTCAACACTGCCTGTGCAGGTTATGGTGGTACTACTCTGTTGCAATGACCCCAAAAACAGACCAAATTACGAATGAAAATATGCTCTGTAAAAAATGCTCCTGTCTTTAGCGTAGAGCATAGGGTAACTGTCGAGCATATGGCTGAGCTGCTAAAGCCATTTTGTTGCAAATGGTAAATGGACTGTACTTATATAGCGCTTTTCTAGTCATAACCACTCAAAGCACTTTTACACTACATGTCACACACATTCCGACAGCACTTCCATTGTTACATACTGAGTGCTTTTTCCTATCCCTTGCATTCAAACCCTAATAGATAAGGACACTTCAGCATGTGGTCAAGGGAAGCCTGGAATCAATCCATACACACTCCGGCTGGTAGATGACTGTTGTTAATCCTGATGTACAGCTGCATTGTACTGTTGTATTTTCCTATGACAATAAACAATATTCTAATATTCTAATTCTAAAAATGAACAAACAAGAACTTTGTGTTCAGGACCCATTAAGTTGAATGCAACAAATTTTCTGTTTGACTAAGAGGCTGAAAATTGCTGCTACAAAAGAGGTCACGTTCTCGGCTGGATAACACGGGCTCCAAATAAAAAATAGAAAACCTGCTCAGAACAGTCTCAGATAGGCAGCCTGCTGCTTTTCGCCTCCCCAGCCTCTGTTTGACAAATAAAACAGGGATGGCTTTAATCCTGACAGATCAAGAGGGATTATGAGTAAATTATCGCTGCATGTTTAATACTGAATTCCACTCTCAGCGTCTTCCCAGTGAGCCTCAGAGAGACAGACAGGAAACCAGCTGTCTCCAGCTGAGACCCATTGTTTGCCATCAATACTAAAGTTGGCAGATTTTCTCGTCACAGAGAAGCTTTTCTGTGTGTGTCTGCTTGTGTGTGTGCGTGTGGTCCATCTTTTGGGTTTAGCCGGCGTTTTGCTGCTGCAGCTTCATCCGTTCTGTGCCATTGTCTTTTTATTTAAATGTGAGAGTACTACTACTGCGGTGTCGTCCTCCCATCTGCTCAGACTCAGTGTGAGGCTGCACACAAGGTTACTGGAGCGACTGGATTTCTTTAATGTTTTCTGCAGATAGAAATAATATCGCTACACGACCCCTTTTTATCATCTAGAGCTGACCTCGCTTTTGAGGTCTACTATTATCCAGCAACCATTTATTATGACTCAGTGTGTAAAACCCTGTAGGCTAAACTCACACACTTCTCCAGGTAAACAACACCTATTCTGTCCATTTAGTACCAACCAACTGCAGTTTCTACAACATCCTCACAGGTTTCTACAACATCCTCACAGGTTTCTACAACATCCTCACAGGTTTCTACAAGTTTGTTTCTACAAAGTTTGCACATTGATGGTAAAACAGAAACCTTTGGAAATTTACAGCTTGTTACCGTTTAAATCCTGCAGAGGACTGAAATATTGATCTCAAAAAGACAAATAATATATTTTTCTCTGTTTGGAAATATTCTATAATCTACAATCAGAACATTTTGTTTTACTGTGAAATTCCCAACTGATCGAAGCTAATCGGGAAGTTTTGGAATTCCACATAAAAACATTAAATTGTCATTAATCTGTCAGTTTGTTTTGGGCAGATAAAGTGTGAAAGTTCAAAAACTTTATGGTTATTTTATATGTTAAAGAAGGGGATATTTGGGATTTCATCCTCAGCCTGTATCCTCCACAACCAGATCTCGGACAAAAGGAAGGAAACGGATGGAAGGATGGATTATCCAACATGATCTCATTATTATAAAAACAGACGTCCTTATAGCAAAAGAGAGGATCCTATATTACTATATTCCCATAGTTGATCAATTGATTTGGATGCCAATAGATTGGTTGGTGAAGCTCACATTTAAACATCAAATAAAGTGGAAGTGCAATTTTTCATATGAATTGTTGAATCTTTAGGCAAAGCGTGTGGTGTCAAAAAAAACCTTCAGACAACCATCTAAAAACTAATTTTCCAGTAGATGTTAATATGTAAAAATTCTGATGCAAGTAAAGAGAATTTTCCAGAAATAATTCCATCTTTCAAGCATTTTATCAATAAATAAAACAAATTCATGGACTATAAAATATCAGAAAACACAAGATACAAATACTGGAAAACCCAAAGACGTTCAGTCTTTTTTCTTTTTGACTTGTAAAACTGTTGCTATAGTAACGTCAAATCTTTGATAGCAGTTGATGTCAGGGGCAGGTGGTGGTGTTATGGTGTCCAACCAGACCAACTACAATGCTGCAAGTAGTCCAGATCCAGGACAGCGTCTAGCAGGATGAGCTCAGCATTCCTCTCATTTTCCTGCTGTTTAACATTTTTAAATCAGCAGCTGTGTGTGAACGCCTCCCAGAGAAGCACATAAAGTGGCACAATTTATTTAAATGAATTTATAAATAGTGTTTGCAACTATGCAAACAGTGCCGGGTGTTATAATACCACCAGTTAGCATTTACAGATCCAGTCTGAAGCAGCACATAAAAATCCTGTTTTTTTCCCCTTTTATTTATTACATTTTTTATATGTAAGAAAAATAAATATAAGAAAAACACACACACACATATATATATATGTTTGGCATTTGTAAAAGCTGCTGTTTCCAAATGGCAAATATTTGTAAAAGCAAGTAAAATTACACGCTATAATCTGTGTAGATAAGCTTCCTACCAACAAAACTAATACNGAATTACACAAACACTATAATCTGTGTCGATAAGCTTCCTACCAACAAAACTAATACCGAGACGTGTAAAGTTCTTAAACTGGAGGGACCTAGCACCAGTCTGGTTGGAAAAAAGGATCAACTGCTGAAACTCTGATGCTAGCTCTGTTCCTTATTTGACTTTAAGAGTTAATTCTTAAAAAAAAAAGCCTGTTTGTGCGCGTGTTACCTGCAGGGCATCATAGTACATCTTCTTTCCCTCCTCGTCCGTCTTGTCAGACATCAGCCAGGCCTTGAGCAGGTATTCATAGAAACTGTCTCCCAGACCACCCACAGACACGTGATCTGTAACACACAGATAACCACAGGTGTGTAAATCACAGAAAGACACGCACCCATAAGCCTGGCCAGTAAGATTACAACCACTGACCACAGATCATTGTCTCATGATGGGAACGCACCGCAGCATTGTGTGTTATTGTACNCTGTCTCATGACGGGAAGTGTGTGAGCATACCTGGAGTCTACGACGCACCGCAGCATTGTGTGTTATTGTACGTGAGACAGCTGAGTTGTGTATCAGTATCTTTATCCTGGTTATAGTCAGTGACGGCTCATCCATATGCATGTGTCATTAACAGAGTCCCATCCTGTTTGTGGACTGCAGAGATTAAATGTCAGCTGTGATCATGTGGAAGTGAAGAGAAAGGAGGCCGCTACCGAATGTAGTCGGTTTCAGCCAAGAAAACTACGTGATAGAAAACAAAAGAAAAGCAGCATCCCACTGAGAGATGACACGCCTCAAACACAGCATCAGTCATCCGCCAAGAAATATCTCATCTTTCAGTTTGGAATAAATTTGTGAAAATGTGTTTTAAATTTTTAGAAAAGAAAAAGAGGGTGGAAACTCTGACTCAGCTGTTTGGATAACCTTAATGTCAAACATGACTCACTTTAATGTGGGTAATACGTGGAAAAAACATCAAGGGGAACAGAAAGTTTCAGTTCAGGAGGATTTTTCAGACATTTGTCGGTTATAATTAATATAACGAAAACATCCCCACCTCATTTCTACCTGAATGAAAACCAAAAACAAATAAAGATATAAAACCTGGTTTCTTTGACCTTTTTTCCTGTTTTTCTGTTTAAATTTGCTCTTTTTATGCTGCAGCACTAATTGAAAAACACAGTTATCGGCTCAGGTTAAGAGTGTCACTTAAATGCCAACGACTGCAACCTTGGATGCGCCCTCAGTGGTTTTATTCAATTTTTCAGAGCATCAGATAATAAAAGCAAAAAGACCATCAGAGATGCTCGCAACGCTTCAATAAAGAGCAGTGTGGCAAAACAATACCTGACAGCTCTAATAAAAGCTAAAAGAATGTCAGCAGATGTAAAAACAAAACAATGATAAAGAGATTTTATAATTCAATGACACATTGTTAAATAATGAAACATGTGAACACTGATTGTTAAAATAAATTAGTTTCCCCATATGAAACGCTAACAGGCTTCAGTCTCTTTCTGCCATTTAACATCCAAAACGCTGCTTCAAATAAGGTGAGTTTGGCCTAATTTCCCTAATCTTTGGAGATGGCTGAAATGTAAAAAGCAGGCTGAATGACAGTCGTTGCATTTAGTTAAAATTCTGACAAAACTCTGAGAAATGTAACCCCTTTATGCCCAACCTGAGACATAATGGAGAGAAAATTCTAATTTTCTGGATGTAAAGTTTTGACTTGGCACTTTGACAAAATGTAAAACCACTAAAGGTTTTGGATGTTCAACATTTTACAGAAAAATGTGATAAGTCGATGCTTCGCTTATATCATGAATGTAGGCCATGTAAGTTGAATCAGGTAATGCTAATTCATTCATCTTAATTTATTAAAGGGGAATGCAACAACAGTGGTGAAACATCTGAGCTAACAATGTTCTGTGTGTAGCATCAGTTATTGCTTGCACTTCAAAGAGCAAGACTTTGATGAATAAATACAGTTTTATGTACTCAGCTGACAGTTGTGTCTGACATTAGTGTCGGTAGAAAGAAAAGGCTTTAATCCTGGATTTCTACTCCAAACTTCACCTTGCATCTCTCCTCCGTTATCCATCTTCCTCAAGTCTAACCTCCGTTGTTACCATCATTACCTGTACAGCTACACAGCTTCGAGAGCCTCCTGATGGATTATAAATTGCACTTTGCGAGTGGGCACGAGCACAGGCTCGAGTGAGTTTGAAAATACTCGACAATGACTAAATAGCAGCCGATGGGGATGTAGTGAGTCAACAAAGTTCAAAAGGAGAGGGTGATGAGCCGTGTGGAAGGAAAAAATAAAAGGAAGCGTGAGAATAACTGCGGTCTAACTCCACGTCTGATACAATTTACAAACTTCCACAAGAGAAATTATTTTCCTTTTACATGCTGCACATTTAACACTTCATCAAAAATATTACTCAAACTTAAAAAATGTATAAATAATGTATTACAACCACTATCACCTGAGTTTAGCACAGCAATTAAAAAAAACTTTATTTTGGTTCAGCCGGTTGAGCGGCTGCTCCGTGTTTGGAGGCTGCAGCGCTTTGATGAATAAGGGTCAGGTTTGAATCCTGTCCTGGTGCCGATCGCTGCAGATCACCCATGTCTCCCTCTAGATACAGCAATAAGTTAAAAAATACTAAAAAAAAAAGACGTTAATCTCACGATGATGAAGTACACTTAAAAATCATTTCAAAAAGAAACTGCATGTGACTAAGAATTCAAAATATTATATATATATGTATATATAT
>CM047996.1:22565290-22578384 GCA_026261665.1 Melanotaenia duboulayi | reverse complement strand
AACTATAAATCAGGTGAGCCACGTGACACCCAAATAATTTAAATCAGAAAATAAATGAATGCATTCAAACTTTCTGAAAGTATAAACCATCTGAAAATAAAAGCAAAAAGATAATAGTAAATTCTGGTAATATCTTCATTACAAATTCAACTGATGCTTCTTTTCTCTGCAGGGAAAGAGTAAGAAACTTAAAATCTCTGCTAAGGCGGAGGTCATGTATTCGGTGGCGTTGGTGTGTCTGTCCGTCTGTTAGCAACATAACTCAAAAAGTGATGGATGGATTTTGATGAATTTTTTTAGGAAATAAGGAATATGTGGTTAGATTTTGGGGATTATTCGGATCACCGCCTGGATCCAGGATTTTTTTTTAAAGATCTTTTACTAGGGGAGAGATCTTTTTTTAGTTGTGACACATCATCAGCAGAACGCTGAATCAATTCACTGATAAATCATATGAGAAGTCAGCAGTGGAGACCGCCGCGGTTTGTGCTGAAGGATAATTTGTGTTCAAACTGTAATTAACAGTGTTAATGTTTTCAGCCTCAGATGGAGACGGTAAAGATCACAGCAGGAGAACAGGATGCGAACTCTGCTGATTTTAATTGGTACAAATTTCAGGTGAAAGGCTGTAATCTTTGAAAGATGGGCAGAATGTGCCCTGCAGTAATCGAGACAAGTTGCAATTTGCATGCATTTGTGTTTCGGTGTCATCTTGGATAAAAAAAGTGGTTTAACCTTGGTGACATTCACCAAGTGATGAATGCAAATTTCTGATATCAGGCTCAAAGTCCCCATAATTAGTAACCTAATGAATTCATCCTGTGGTTTGTGGTTTAATTACACACTGATTTGATGTCCGATTCATCTTCACTCTGGAAGAAATTATGACTCATTTGGAGTTTGCACCTCAAAAGGGCAGATAGGCTCAACACACATGTGAAGCAACATTATCTGATATCATGTCCACTAATGACTGACCCACATAGATGAAGAAGTAACCAAGTAAATGAGCCCAAGAGTCGAGCTTTGATCCACAATGAGGGAAATGTTTGCCATCAGCTTCACTCGTGTCGAACCAAAAGACCAGAACAGATCAACACATTTTTCTGGCTGTTAATAGAAATAATAAACCCTAAAAAAGGTCAGCAGGAAAAACACTTGAATAAGCTTTAATGTGGTTCTAGATGAGAAGAAGAAACAGGATTAATGGTATGTTTAACACGAGATGGATATAATGATGAGAAGCACTCTGTGCCTACTATCATCATGGCCCTATGGCGATCAGCCGTCAGCCATCTCAACATTTTTACTACTCGGTAGATTTACCATCACTGTGAACCTTTATCGTACAAGTTGACTTGAAGTGCAGCAGGAGAAAGGTGACCCAGGAAAATAAGTAACTGTTGGTGTGTGGAGGACTTACGCTGGCCCCACTGGCCGCTGTTGGGGTTCAGGTAGTTTGGGTAGAGCCCCTGAGGCTTGTCCAGACGATTAAGGACTTTCCTGATGTTCATCACCTGAAGACAACAAAAGCAGAAATTTAACTCAACAGCTGTCCCCAGGTGTTTGTAAGACTTTAAGAAAAAATTCATTTTACAGACTCACACAACTTTAATATAAAACATATATAGAAATACACTGAAACTAACTCATCTGCTAAAGCTTCCTGGTCTGCACAGAACCAAAATGGATATGAAGAAACTACATGAAGGTAGACCGCTGCAGAGGCAGCATTTATCGGGTTTTATGTCTTTGCTTCAAACAGACCACTTTGTGGGTGTTTAAATTATATTTTAAAAGGCAATTCAGTTCTCAAAAAGTCCAATCAGAAAGGGTTCAGATCTCAACAAGGTGCAGAGTTAGCTCTTTTAACCCTAAAAACTCAATTTTTGGTCCATCTGTTTTTTTGCCCTTTAATGTAAAAACACATTTAGAACCTCAACCCTTTTAATCCCAGTCAAAGTCCAGACGTTATGTTTTTTTCAGGACAGCCTCAGATTATGAGGCTAAATGATGTAAAATGAATTTATCAATAGATACAGCAGCATAAAGGCCAAACAAAACAACCAAACAGAATTGATTACTGACAGCTCTTTGTAGAAATAACACACAGATCAACAGTGACCAAGTCTTTTCTCATCTGCACATCATTCTCTCAAGTCACAACGTTATTCCAGTGAAATTGTGCAGCTGTCTGTTAAGCTGCCTGAGTAAAGTAAAGCTATGGCTATTAAGATTTATTGCCCCTGAATAATGAGAAGTAATTCTGGGACTCGATTTTGACAGTTGCATAAAATTAAACCAACAGATTGATTCGGTTGTCAGAGCAAGCTTCTTTAGGTTACGTCTCCTGGTCACAGTTAACCTTCTCTTAGACCTACAAAAACTTTTTAGCACTAGATTGATTATTGCAATGCACTTTAAGCCTCACTTACTTGCCTTCAGTTAGTCCAAAATGCTGCAAGCCCATCTTTTAACCAACACATGCAGACATAAACATATCACCCCAGAGCTCTTCTCTGGCTCCCGGTTCATTTTAGAATTCAGTTTAAGATTTCAATGCTTGCTTTTTCAAGCCATAAATGGCCTTGTCCCAGCTTAACTCCCAGAAATCTTTACTCTTCATAAGCATTAGAGGACATTGAGGTCTTCAAAATCAATGCACCTCAGAAGTACCAAGGACTAGGTATAAACAGTGCAGCCATCACTGTGCTGTTTTTGCTCCTAAGATATAGAAAAGTTAGACCCAAACCTGCACCCCATCATAGAATTGGACTTTTATACCTGGACATATACACTTGTTACATTTACACCAACTTTTACTTATGTTTTTTTATTGTTTTTATCATTTTCATCTTAACTGTAACATGCTTTGATCACCTTTTAGGTGTTGTAATGTGCAACATAAACAAATGTTTACTGATTGATAAACTGTTATTGACTGGAGATCTTCATACATGCATGCAAGGGTTTTGATAAAAACTATTCAAGATTTCTTCTTTATTATTTGAATGTTTCCACCTTAAATAAAATGTGAAAATACTGTAAAAAAATATGCCCTAACTTATTAAAATGTTTAAGTAACAAAATAAATTGTTCCAATAGAGCATGTTAAAGCACAGCAGTGTAAAATGTACTCAGTGGGGTGTGGCGTTGACCCGCCTGTAGATAGATGCTGTGTTTGAGTCTTTTTGTTGCTCTGGAGGTTAAACATGGGGTCAAAAATAAATGGAGAAATATGAAAATTCAGGTTATGTGCAGCTTTTTTTTACATATATACATGCAGGAGTTGTTCCTACAACTGCATTATCTCGGTGAGATTCCAGCTTCAAGGGATTTGAGTTGGACTGAGAATAATGAGTTCTTTTTTCTGGCTTAATGGAAACATGCTAAGTGTTATAAATTCAGCAGACAGGTGATCAGAAGCTGACTAGACTGTAAATGTGGCCTAAAGACATTCCTGCAGCAACGATGATGCTGGGATCTGCAGATGGCCTCCAGTCCAAACAATAGCTAATTTAAAAGATACACTGCCTCCCCTGGACTGGAAGGGGTCCTGTTCGACCATTTGTTACTATAAATGACAGAATATTATGGTATTTAATTTACACGTTCTTATACGACGAAATGACAGATGTCTTGTAAAAAAAGAAAAAGAACCCATCAATGATGAAGATATTCAATGAATGCAACGTCTCACTGTGTAATTAAATGAAGGAAAATGTTTTGTTCATTACAAATATTGTCCAAGATGGCGACATTGCCATATCTCTGTTGTCATGGTTACCTTTTGCGCAAACTCTGGGTTTCCTGAGAGTTTGCTGAGGTGCATGAACTCCAGATGCAGGGTGCCATATTCTGCCAGGATGCTGCTTCCACCTGATGCCCATGGCCAGTTTCTACCAACACCGCTGCACAAAGACAGAAGCAGAGAAGAGGCAGTTTGTTTAAATTCATAGAGAAATAAAGAAAACACATAAAAAGGTTATAGTTATACACAGTTATACACATCTTTCACCTGTTTTAACTGGTCTTTTATCAAGTCGTACTAAAAAAAATCCTCATGATTTACCAGGAGCTTACTATCAATGAGGCCCCTCGTCAAGGCTCTCTCTCTAACCTGACAGCTGAAAGGAGACGCCAAGGCTTCAAAACGTTTGCTGCTCTGATTCAGGTTTAATTTTAGAAAGCTTTTAGCATTTCTTATGTTTTGCTTATGAGACATTTACAAACAGATTTTTTAAATAGATGAAGAATAATGTAGAGACATCTGTTTAAGTTTGTTTTGCTCTCGTAGAAACTTCCCATGGGCCTTCGTCTCATCGCAGGGACATCTGAGAGTCACCACCCCTCACTAGACAAGGACAGACGACCGTTAGAGACACCGATGAATAGATTCCAGGCCAAGGACTGATGACTCTGATGGCGATGCTTCAAATAACTACTCATGAATACATATCGACTATTTACCGCGACGTCTGCACCACATGTTCTCAACCCACACAAACACGGTGATGTACAGAGGAAGCTGAAGCACGAAAAACGTCCCACAAATGAGAAAAAGTGAGAAGTGGAGGAGTGTGAATTCATAAAAGCACCATACACACATATTTTTAAAGAGGTGGATGAACATACTAATTATCTTCCCCTTCAACTCATCACGCTGCACAAACCATAATTTGTTTCCCATTACACCATGAGTTTAATCAAGTCAGCCAAACACAGGCAGGACCAGGGCAGCGAGCACAAAGGAAAAATCAGGGTCACCCGTGAGGAAGATATCCAATCATAACAGACCCTGATTTATTTAAGAGATGTGTACTTGTTAACTACTTAGTCACATGGTGCATAATCAACTTTCTTACCAACAACACTGTGATTAAGAGTTCCTGCTGCCTCCACCTGTTATCTGGAGACTTCATCTGCCTTTCCATCTTTTCCAATCCTTTTATAAACCCTGTGATGAGCAACAAATCCCTCTGCTTGGTGGGGTGGGGATGCAACGCACACCTTTCCAGCTCACCCCTGTCAATCCAATCCCTCCCAAAGCCCTGCTGCGAGAAATACTAAACCCCTGATAGAGAGGACAAAACAACCGACAGCAGGGGGAAGCTGAGGTTTAAAGCAAACACACACACCAGAGACGGAAATGAAAGCAAGTTTTGAATATCCTGAATCCGGGAAATGTGTCTTACAGGTTCAAAAGGATGAATTTAAGACTTTTTACATGATCTGCGATGCTAGATGGAAGATAATTAGTAATAAAACAGAATCTGTTAAAGACACTTTGCCTGTTCAAACATCATCACTAAGTCATGGCAGACAGAAGGTGCCGAGAAAATAAAGTGTATGTAAAAGTGAATAAACTCTTTATGGCTACTTCTAAACATGCTTACAGTGAGGAAATAATGACTGAAGTGTTGCATTAATGCAGGTAAATCCAATAAATCTGGGCCAGCAAACTGTTTCTGCTCCACTTTGGACTAAATGAACTCGTTTCAACAGGTACTGATGGATAATCGTGTTACCGTTCTGACAGGAGCTCACTGGTGCTGCTTTCACCTCGTTTGTTGGACTAGAAAATGATATTAATGAAGCACAGACCTGCATCAGTCCACTGTTGTCCCTGGCTGCTGATGCTCATGACCTGATAGCCCAGTTTCCAGAGCTCTGTTTGAACTACATGCTCCTTCACACTGTAGCTCAAAGACCTAAAATATTTGGTTAATGACCCATAGCACTACACATTATGTACCAATGTTAGACAAATAACTGATTTTACTAAAGTTTTAGCCATTCTTTCTAAGTTTGTGTCAACTGGCTTTTAATTAAACATAGTAGAAATTATCTAGCTAGCAATTACATCAAGTGTATAACGCATTTTGCCATTTTCTTCTTTTGTTCATGNGCTAAAGTTTTAGCCATTCGTTCTAAGTTTGTGTCAACTGGCTTTTAATAAAACGCAATTACATCAAGTGTATAACACATTTTGCCATTTTCTTCTTTTGTTCATGTTTCAGTACTGACGAGTAATAAAAAGCTGCCGTCAGAGGATTCTCTCACTCGTTTTCACTCTTTCTGATGCAATGTGCTCATGAGCCATTAAACATTAAACAGTATTAATGCTACATAGCTCAACAAAATCATGTAGAACGGAAATATTAATGAAATATTGCAGTGACCTAGAACAAGAGGACATTTAAGAGATTATGATGGGGCTTACACTTGTGTTTCAAAACTGATATTGAGCTTTCATAATAAATCAAGAGATCATCCAACGTTATCCACCTCTGATTGAAGTGATATATGAGGTTTGTCTGGCTAACAGAAGCCCTTTATGGTGGATTTAGATGAATTGGCTTCGCCCACATTTGGTTGTGCTTTGCAATTATAATCAGGCATACATTACATCAGTCCATGCAGGGTTTTACCCACTGAGCTTTTTCATATTAATACAATCTGCCTCCAAAATTTAACACTGTGTGCACTGTCAATATGCACATCTTGTACTTTGGAAACCTGCATCCCAGCATTCAGAGGGATGCTGTCGACCTGCAAAAAATATTTTCTCCTTGGCCTTAATAATAATAACTTTATTAACTAATTTTACTGTGTCTGTTTACTGTTTTGTCTCATCTTATTTGGATGTAGTGTTATGCTACTTATTTCTTATGTCTTTAATTGTGGTTTTGTACAACACTTTTGTCCTCTGTGGTTGTTTTTAAAGTTCTAACAAATCACGTTAGATTGTATTTGAGCAGAATTAATCAGTCTTAACAATGAGAGAAGTATAAAAAAGCTCTAAAACTGATGTCAGCCTCAACAAGCTCTATAGCTGTACTGTCTTGGAAGCTCTAGAAAACCAACTGAATGAACAAAAGTTAGTAAGTTAATCTATCAACTTGTTTTACTGAGGCCAAAAATAACCATAATAATAACCAAGCAGACGTGTCTGAGAANCCAGCCTCAACAATAATAACCAAGCAGACGTGTCTGAGAAGTAATATAGCGGCTGCTGTACAGCTTGAGGAGGCAGTGTCATGATGTGGGGTTGCTTCAGTTATCAAGTCGAGGTTCAGCAATGCAGTGTGCCCAAAATATATGAAGTCGGGTACGAATAACCATCTTCCCTGATGACAGGACATGTTTGAAGATGAAGATTCATCAGGCTCAAACTGTGAAAGAGTGGTTCAGGGATTATATTCAAAGTTAAAACAAGCCACTGAATTTAACCCAATAAAAGAAAACTAAGAGGTCAATAGTTTCATGCATCAAAAACAGACGTAAAGCTGCAGCCTAGAGAGGAACAAACTGGGTCATCCCACATAGATGCCATTGTGATTTGCACTGGAGGACACGTTTTTCTCCTTTGGGGTTTTTTTTATTTTATTTTTTTTAAATCCCCTTTTGTCCAATCGTCTTATCACTCAACCCCTCACAGTCACAGCCATTTCCCCGTTGTGTGTTAAACAATAAATCTTAGCTTGCTAGTTTAACACCCGGCCGTGCATTTTGCAGAGCCAACACCAGTTGTTTTAATTCTGAGATGTCAAACAGAAACCTATTCTTTCTATTCACACCAGGATCTGCCTCCTCAGAGTCTTTAAATATTATATATAGGAGTCTAATTTGCTGTTTGCTTTAAATCAAACCTACTTTTAGGCCCAGTTCTCCTTTTCTTTTCTCTATGTGTTGGATGTCCTCTGCCTCGCCCAGGCCACGACCCATCTTTCCCACCTGATTTTCTTTGCTGCGAGTCTCTTTCTCTCCGTCTTAAAATCGGTGGCACTTCTCCTCCAGGCACAGAGAAAATGTGAATTGCGATAGTGTCACAGTTAGCAACTTAATTAGAGGCCTTAAATCATGGTTGCCTTCCACCGCCTCAGGTTACTGCTGAGGAGAGCAGCTGCAAGTGTGCGGTGTGCAATTGTGTGCTGATCTTTAAAACAAATCTCTATATCCTCTGAATGCCAGGGTTTTTTCTGTTCCAAAAGTGCCTGAAGGCTGTGATACCATGTTTCCAGCAATATCACATTTGTCTGACTGCTGCATGCATCTATTCATAACTGTGGCCATGGTTAAAATACTCCTTTTGTTCATCCAAGAAGAACCCTGGAGACAGTCTGAGCCCAAAAAATTGCTTGACACTAAAAATAAAAGCTGCAAACCATCCAAAAATAAACATTTTTGAGACCTTTTAAGGAGCATTAACGCAGGTTTGCAGCATGAGTTTGTCTTGTGTAACTTCAATCATCAGACTTCCACCAGTTTGTCAAAGTTTGTGTAGTCATACTGAACGGCTTTCTCTATGTTAGGAAACCGCTTCCTCAAAGAAATCCGTTTCTGTTCATGACACTGAAAACGTTTTCACTGTGGCGTGGAAAGCCATAAATGACTTATGATGTCATAATATGGATAAATAAACTTGAACTGAAAATCTGAGACTCTGCTATGACACAAGATCATTTACATCTGGATACACTTTCAAAGATTATAATAAAGACGCTCTAATCAGGATGTTTTGGGGGCAATCAGTGGCTGGTAGAGGCAGAATGAATGTGAGGCTTCAAACCAATTTACTAATTTACTACTACAATTTACTAATTTAATCATTTTTAAAATAATTTTATGATAAGTATTAAGCGATAAGAAGGTCATGACGGGATAGCTGCTGATTTATGATTGAACAACATTATTTTTATTCTAAATGGTGATGGTGCGACCAGAGTGGTTTATTCAACGGCACTGGATGAACAGCGGCTACCCCGAAGTACAAGCATCGTTGAAATCGTAGCTGCAGCACACAGAGGCCAGCCGGAGGAAAGCGAGGCAAGCGACCAATAATAACTGCTGGATGGAGGCGAAGGCGGCGGTTTGAAGCACCTGCAGCTCGAGTCTCAGACTGAATGATATTAATTAGCTTGATAATGTTACAAACTTCATCACATACGTTTAGTCACAGAGGTAGTCACACTCATTTAATAAAGCCAAAGTCAAACTACTCCCCTTTAAGAGTCGGAAGGACAGGAAGTCGTCTCCTCTCTAATTGGACAGTTTGATTTGTCATCATCCAATCAGAGAGAAGTGTAAAGACGTGACCAAAAATCCACATCTGCAAATTCAGATTCAGAATTTTTGCAGGTTGCAAGTCCTTTTCTCTCTATTCACAAACTTGAATTTCTCAAGCGTATTTTTTTGTGACAAAACTTGATCTACAAATAAAAACTCTGAAGTTATTTGAAAACATTCATTTCCAGCTGGAAAATCTTTACGACTCTATATTGAGCCCATATAGAACAACCATACCCCTGGTCAGATCATCTACAAGGATTTGGCCTTAAAATGCTACGAAGCACTTTCAGTATAAACAAACCTGCTATTATTTACGCTTTTATTTCATATTATTTATTGTTTATTTGCATTTATTTATTGTTATCTGCATAATATTTAATATATTCAATTTTTTTCCAGTTTTGTTTTGTTGTTCTTTACTGATATTTTTTGCTGTATTTAATTTTTTACATATAATTATAAATAAATTCAGATTTTAAAGGGTTAGCGCTTCCTTTGAAATACATACACATGGTTTCAGCAGCTAATTTTAACCTCTCTTTTAATTTTAACCATCACCTCTTTGCTGCAGAGAGCAGCCTCGATTTCTGCAGCTGAAAGTGACATTTTAAAACATTTCTCTCTGTGGGGTAAAGAAACTGAGCAGAGGACTTGGCTTTAACGTTCCAATGTCATTAAGATGATGACATCTGGAAGGCTGGGAAGCATTTATTTTCCATAAATTAAAGCATTTTGTGGCAGTGAGAGATAGTAGGGGAGATTACTTAGTGATGAATGGAGCTGCTGAGCCAAAATAAGACAAAAGAAAGAAGAAACTGTATCCAAGTGAAGCATCTGTAAATGTCAGTAGACTGAATATATTCCCATAAATTCACTCAGCAGTGTCAAAACTCACTAATAAATATCTGACACTGATGTCATACTCAACATTTCAAAGGCTTTTTTTCGCTCTTTGCCTTTTAAACGCATCTTTTTTCTCTGTCTGCAGCTGGATCATTTTGAAATGATTATTTCCAGATAGAAACAAATAATTAGCTGCATGCATGTAAGTGTGTGTGGGATACAATCATCACCATGATGCCTGCAGAGAGGAATGGGTAGCTAATCTTAGGGTGGACACAGATCCAGACACCTCAACAAAACAACCAAGCATGCACACACATAATCACACAATGCCTGATCCCATTTAGGCCAGTCAGTATGCAGTGTGGTAGGAGTGATTTGCAAAGGCTTTATCAGTCTGAATGTTGATGCAGAGCTGTGGGGTGTAGTGGCCAAAACAGATAATGACTGGGTAAATAGTACATGAGTGTTTGTGTGTGTCAGAGAGGCAGAAAGTGTCAGAAAGGTGACGCTGCTGCATTTTCACTTTAAAAATAAACCTGCAATATTCTACTTATAGTATGGATACCATTGAAGAAAAGATGCCTCGATTACTTTAGTAAATGAATCTAAAGCAACTAAAAAAAGCACAAACTGTTTGTACTTGTATATGTGCATCAACAATGTCCCTAATCTGGGGATTTTTAAGAAAGCTATATTTAGATAGATTGATACAGATCTGATACTGATATAGAAAAACAGCCCTGAATTACCTTAGAAATTACCTTACCTTAGAAATTCCACTGAGTGGAAAAGACTGAGATCTCGCTTTTGTGCAAGACAACATCAGACTTGACTTAAATTTTCTTTCCTAACTTTTTAAAACAAACATATGAATGTACTTAAATACTGATTTTACAACTGTGCACTAGGTACAACTTTTTTAAATCAACTTTAATAATCTCAAATAAACTTACTAAGCTTAGTCAAACATGAAAAATAAATATATANGTTTAGTCAATGCCAGTAGAACATCCAATGTAAAATAATAAAGTGCTGAAACTGGGAAAGAAAGAAAAAAAAAAAAGCTTGACTACCTTGATTAAACAACATGTAAAAAATAAACTTTAATGAGATTCAGTCAGTTCCATTAGGAATTCAAAATCCAATGTAATATAAGTAATAAGAGAGTTGAAACTGAGGGAAAAAACAAAAACAAAACAACAATAGTTCCAATGGCTGACTTAAGTAGAAGCCCAAAATATAATATATATATATATACACGTAGGAGTGATTATTATGGCTGCCTCGTGTATTTTGTGTTATATCAGCAATATATCAGTAACCTCTGGGGGCAGTGTAGAGGCCGATTTCCCCGTAAAGTCGGAGGGTCGACGTTAAAAATGACGTTTTGAAAACAAGCTCAGTGACCAAGTACAAGCAGCTTTATGATGAATCACAGCCACAGTAACCGGGACAAATATTCTTGTCACAACAGCTGGAGAGAGATCACAACTATTTTAGAGGACAATGTGGAGACTTGCAAATAGAAATGGAAACAAGTCTGAGACTTGATGGAGGAAGATGATGGAGAAAATGACGGGAGACTGTGTCGATGGGTTGTTTTGTCCACCAATCAGACGGCTGAGTTGGCTCAGCAATTTCAACAACCACCAGTCTACCGAGACTCATTTCCCACGAAATAGCAATAAGTATAACCACTTCTTTGCAGCTGTTTCTCTCAACGACCTGCATAATGCCAACACAGGGTTAAATTAAAACAGGTTCTCCTGCCTCATTACTGTAATATGAGCTAATTTAGTCCTAATTTTAAACAATACTATTGTTTGGATGAAACAGCAATTGTTTGATTCCAGGAAATAAAAAAAAAACCTGCAATCAGCTCTTATTTGTGCAGAAATCCCTGTTAGGTGCAGTCATAAGTACAACAGAGCTCATTTCAGATGTAAAACAAGCCTGAAAGCTTTGCCCGCATAGTGCAGCAGAACACTCATTTTCAGCCTGGTGTTTGTTTACTCCTTAAAGATCCAACAGCCGGCTTTAGAAGCACATTTAAGCTGACAATCACAAGAGACTTCTAATTTCCATAGTACTCAAAAAACAAGTATGAATCAAAAGACTCGGTTAGCATGGTTTGCGCTCATTACAAAGATCTCGTCTTTAGAAATGAATTTCAAAACATGGGGACACGTTGCTTCCACTGGAGCTTGACTGTGGGACTCATTAATTTGTGTGGAAAACTACAAACCCGTAATTCCACTGGGAAACGCAGCTGAGACACTAGCCAGGAAACAGCGTTTATCTCGTGTTTTAGAATGAAGGCAGGTTTACCTGATGCATAAATGATAACACGTTTTAAAGTGTGGCCTTGTTTCTTACAGCTCATCTTAAGACTCTGCAGACAGATGCAGGAAAGAGTGACGAAATGATACCAAGAGGGAATAGAGAGAACCAGGCCACTGAGCAGAGTGGACCTACAGAACCGTGTCCTGGAACAGAGGGAGACAATAGTTCACCTCAGGTAAGATGGATGGAGACAGTAGGGACGAAAAGTACAGAAAAGTAGGATGAGTAACAAGAGTTTAACACAGGAAGAAACTAAATGAAACAGAAGGAAGGAATTGAGTCTAAACCAATGAGAGGAAGAGATGAGGATTAAGAGAGATGCAATAATCAAATTGTGTTTAGAAGTGTACCTGTGTGACTTAGTCAGTTTTAATCTGGGTCAAGGTTACTTAAGCAGGCTATAAATATTTTTTCTCCCCTCACTCTGGTTCAGTCTAACCTGTGATATGAAGGCAACCATTTATGGACTTGATCAAGAGGTTTTTATCATGGTCTTTACATCCAAAACCATTGACTGTACAAAAAAGAGCCTGCACTTCAGGACTTCGTGTTTGAGCCAGGAGCATCATGTTTGGCTTTACTGCACATCTCACCCAAGCACCTGAGTATCAACACACTGGTCATTTTGGATGCAAAGCAAGGCTGATTCAGAAGAGAAACACAAGCGGACATCATCGAACACATGTATCTTACCTCACCCAGTACAAATGAGGCATGAATAGATGAATGCAAAGCAGCCAATGTGAATCAGTGCAAGAACATCAAATTTAAATAGTTTTCATCTTTAGAAAATTATTTTACTTCTGACTCTTCTTTCTTGATATATATATATA
>CM047996.1:22527349-22549156 GCA_026261665.1 Melanotaenia duboulayi | reverse complement strand
TATACATATATGTATATGTATAAAGAAGAAGAGGTCTTGTAGAGAAAAAGTATATCATAGAGACAACAGAGATGTCAGAACGTTTGAGTCTGTTGTGGTTTCCCAGCTGGAAGCCTCTTCCTAGTTTTCTAGTGAAATGTTTTGGCTCTGCCTTCCGACACAGTACCAGCCGCCGCCTCGACATACCCACATGTGCATCCACACATGCTAAAAGTCTCATCTGCTGATCATATACCCTCTGCTCTCTCGTGGCACGCTCCGTGCTGACTCTGCAAACCTTTGACAGTCAGCTCTTTTGACAGTGCTGCTATGGAAATGAGGAAACGTGAAGAAAGGGAATTTGCATAGAAAATTGCAGTCTCTGTGAGAGTTACACTGGATTGCATGAATGGAAGGGTTGGGGAGGATGAAAACTGCAATGCAAGCAACAATCAGCATATTTAGTTTAAGGCTGTGCTACAGTATGCATCCGTTCACATCAGCTGTTTACGTCAGTGTTTGGTGTCAGCATTTCTATTTAATCAATTTTATGTACATTAGCTTAACAGATATAATAGATTATGTGTTTTAAATTGGAGTTAAAAATCAGTGGATTCATTTACTTGTTTGACTGCAACAGCTTAACCTGAATGTGAAATATTAAGTGTCTCGTGTAAAACTGTTTAGAAGAAATTTCTCAGACTCAGATTGGCTTTAAATCCAGCGTTGACGCATCTCTGTTCACACCTGATATGAAGAATTTAACCTTCCTAGACCCAAAGTTTCCCCAAACTAAACCCTCCGCCAAAACTTTGAGAACAAACGGTACCAAACTGTGCCAACTGAACTGTCTGTACTAAAACTAAACCTCACAAAATTTGTTCCGTTTAACTTTAGAGATGACCTTTGCACAGATATTGTATTGGTAGAGGTATAGAGCTATAGCTGCATCCAAAGAGATATCCATATTCATCCTGAAAGGTTTTTTTTGTCTTTTAGTCAAGCCTGCCACCTTTTTTGTTTGTGCCATCTTTATTTATTCTTCATCAGCAACACATATACTGATATTTACACACCAAACTCGACTCAAAAGTATTAAAATAGACCGTGTGGTTTCAGAGATTTGCTGATTTCATCATGGGGATGCAATTTTCAAGCTGTAGCTTAAAAATAGACACAGGCCTCAAAGAGATAAATACATCAGAAACGGACACTTTTGGTTGGCTTGTTGCTCCCCTGCCTAGATTTAGACTTTATCTGTGGAGAAAAAGCAGCTCATGCTGACAGAAAGCTGCACATATGAAGTCAGTGTGACGAGAGGATGTCGGAGGGAATTTAAAAGTTAAAGTAAACAATAAAAAAAATTTATTCTGCAGTGTAAAAAACTAATGTTGACATCAGAGTGGATGTCAGAGGATTAATTCTCTTACCCACATTACGTCATGAAGAAGGCAAACATAAGCACACAATACGAGATGATACGATGCACTGGATTGTTTTTTCTAAGGAAAATTGGACTTGGAAAGTGCTGTTAAAAAGCTAATATTATTGAATATAACTAAAGGATTGGTAGTGAGCTGCAGAGTTTGAACTCATAGTAGCTGCTGTCACCAAAACAAAGTCATTTGAAAATGAAAAAAAATTATGCTACCATGTTCATGAATCAAAGAAAACTTAATTATTATTATTGTTTGTTTTTGTTATACTTTGTAAATGCCAGCTAGGAAATTATCTAGGAGCAGTGGGCCAGGCCCAAAGTGGTTCACTGCAGTTGCCAGTCCGGGGACTTGAACTCAGGTTCTCCAGACCCAAGTCCACCTCTGTGGTCTCTATGCTACCACTCCCCTTTAATTAAATATTAAATAAGGGATTTCCTAATCTATACTCTTTATTAAACTTTATCAACACTGTTGGACAATGTTTTCCAACACATCTCTGATTCATTTAATACTTCGTATGGTTCTCATTGTCCAAACAGCTGGCAAGGACAGCGAGAAAAACCTCTTACTGGAACACAACAAACCCGTCATTTACTGTTGCTCGCTTCATTTGCGTCAGAAGCCACTTTGGAAATTATCAGGAGGGTCGGTGGCACAAAAATACCCTGCTGTAAATGAACTAATGCAAACGCTGATAAATATTTCAGAACACTATACTTTCCTGAAACAACAAACTAAAAGCAGGGATGCGTACGGACTGAAAATCAGAGCGAATGCAATGGGGAGAGAGTGAAGTGCCATTCAAGCTTCCCTGTGGAGGGTCACTGTTATCAGAGAACAAGGCTGAGCTGGAACCCTGAAAGGCTTTTATCTGCCGGAAAATGTCAAATATTCACTCAAATGGTTCAAGAAGGCCATCGACCATCAAGAGCTTGATATGATTCCCACTGGTAAAGCAAACAGACTGCTTAACCACCTACTGCAGGGCTTTCACACAGTCCTCTGCAATATTTACATTCTTGTGAGGTATAGTCAGCTCTTTGGTAATGGATGACATGACATCAAAACCTTGTTTCCACCTGGTCTGCAAGGTCTGTAGATTTTAAAAAAGCCTTAAAAATGAGATGGATTAAACTATTTAATTTCCTTATTTTTGGACTTTACCCCCCTTTCTTAATTTCTGGGTTTGTTCGAGCCACCTGAGCCATCTCTACCACTTTGATTATTATCATTATTATCATTGTTCCAAGGAAATAAAAAAGCAAAAGAAACATTGTTCAATGCTTTCTTTTTTTGAGTGTGTGAATTATAAAGGCTTAAATTGTCAGCAAAAACAAATCTAAGCAGAAGGACACGCTCTTTGGATTTATAAGCTGATTTTAACACAATCAAAATGCTTTGATCTCAACTCAGGGTGAAAAGGTCAGACATATACTTNAATTTGATCTCACCTCAGGGTGAAAAGGTCAGACATATACTTACATTTAAGTAGCAACAGTTCCTTTAAGGAGGCCATAAAAGAATCCCAAAAGAGAACAAAAATCACTTAATACTACCTTTTACTTTTAGATACAATGCAAAAAACTGATTGCAGCTCAATCAGGTCAGTGTTTCTAATTAAATATGACCAACAACACAACAGGTGGCCCGAAACTTTTTTCCGCAGTTTTATTAATACAAAACGCAAATGACAATGAAAGACAAAGAAAAGCAGGTCAGCTGTAGGCCTGTCGCAATAAGCAATAAGTCAATTAATTGCACGTTAAGAAAAAATTAGCGCGACAAGTTTGCCGGCAGCGATTAGATCTTACTTTTGTCATAGATTGTGTATGACAAGAGGTTTCACTGTGGAGCATCTCGACTGAACCTCTCGTTTCTTGCAGAGTGATCTGTGATCATGTGATATATTTTATCTGTTTTTTTAATACAATGGTACTAACTGGATGTTTTGCCTGTTTTCCCAGTCTGAGCCCAATGTTTTAATTTATTGTTAATGAGACTGAGAGCCCATTCAATCGTTTTTGTTTTTTTTTAAATTTCTTCCAGTTCCAGGGTAAAATGTTCTTTAGAAATGAAAGTTTATTGATCTTTGAAAGGGTGTACTTGCATTATTGAGGCTGTCATTATTAGTTGAAAATGGTCTCAAAATGACAACATTGTCACTTTGCAAAATATTATCGCTTATCGCAATAATTCCTAAGAAAATTTATCGCACAGGAAAATGTGTTATCGTGACAGGCCTAGTCAGCTGTAGAGGATGCAACACAGTTTATCTTTTTCATTTTTCATGACTTGATTGGTTCGTCTTTAATCATGCTGTAATTCTCAACTGAATTAAATGATATTTGGTTTGTTTGTTTCACGTAATCTCACCACCAAATCTACAATTATCACAAAAATTGCAAAAAAGAATTGTAAGTTTAAGAAAAGAAAAAAAAAGAAAAAGGAAAAAGATGCCAAAGTAATTGACCCTATAATGACTAAAGTTTATTGGCAGAGGTCGACAGAACCCAAAATAATTGTTCATGCATTGCAGATTTTTTGGGCTAATAGATAAGTTGTAAACCTAAAGGGCAGTTGACAGGTAAGCCTGGTTTAAAAAACAAAAGTGGTATCGTTGTCATGAAAAACAACAAAATAAGTGAGAAGCTGTTAGGAAGAGAGGCAGCCAGACAGACAAGCTGAGCAGAGAACAAAGATCTGTTCGCCGTTGTGTAGCACAAGTGTTAAACAAAGCTACCTGTCAAACTGCTCTCTGCAAGAAACCCAAAAAATATAAAAACCCTTCAGATCTTCACAGCGAGACGACACGCACACACACACACACACATTGAAATCCGCTCACTAACTTTCCTTTGTCTTTTTCAAAGGCAGGTTAGACATAATAGAAAGACAGGCCTGCTGCATTAGTTCTTAAAAGCACCAGTATAACATGAAAAACACATCAGAGGGGACTTGAGCTGCTGCACATACACAGATGTGCAGATATACTGACACACACACAGAGGCCTGGAAACAAAGCGTGGGAGATCGCTGATGTAATTGGACTGTAAGTCCCATACAGGAGTGAATAGCCTTGCGAGGAGCTGGGAGGTTTGCAACCAGCGCTGGGCATTAATATTGAGCACAAAGCTGCAGAGCACGACGCTCTTTCACTGAAATTTGGACTTTTTTCTTCTTCTCCATGCAAAGATCAGAAAATATTGACACAGTCGGGTTGAGCTTGAAGGCGACTTGAAGAGATTTGTGCCTGGAGGAGTAGGCAGTGCAGATTCAAAGATCTAATTTTACTGCTCTATAATGTGATACAACTTACTCTGGGCATATTGACAAAAAGCATGTTCATTTGTTCTGCTAAATAAAATGAACATGCTTCTTCTCACTACTCACTAGATCTGGTTTCCTTTATTTGTTTCCTTCATTTAGCTTTGGATGTAACGGAGTACACTGAGACTGCTTTTATCTTTTATTACTTATTTATGCATCACGCAAACAACTTTAAACATATAAAAAGCATGTAATCATGCTGAAATGCAAATTAAAACCAACCAAGAAAGCAATGTTGAGCAGTGTTTGGAAATCATTTGATTCATGTTTGAACATCTGAGAACTTTGGTTCAAACTGTGGTTTCAACATCTGTGTCAAAAACATCAATAAGATGACACATGTCCAATGGAAATATTTTTCCAAATCTTTATTTTACTGGTGGAAGAAGCATGGTCGACACTAAGATAATGTGTCATTTCAACACATTTAATGCCTCATAAAATATTTGTGCATGACTACAAAGGGCTGCATTGTGCTAGCAGGATACTTCAGGGACAGTTGAATACATGAATGCAAAAATAAAGGCAGTAACATGATGTAGAAGTTACAGCTTCAACTGTAAATCTTACTGAAGTGTAATTTTTCTATTAGATAATAATAGGGACTAAGCTACTTGAGTTAAAAGTGTTCTAAATTTAATTTGCCCGACTATGATCGACTTAGTGTTTAATACGTTTTCCACTGAGAAGAATTACAGCAGTGGATTGGCCGAGAATAGACTATTCCGTTGTCATGGGAACTTTACAGTGTACGAAAAATGTCCACAGTAACTCGATCAGAGCCCTGACTCCGTCTTTCTCCACCAGTTATGCTGATGTTTGTTATCTCCATCCACCACTTGCTTTTCTTGTTGCAGTCAGTCCCTCTAGCAAGCACAGCCACAACTGACATCTAACTTAAGACACTTCCCACTTTTTTACTTTTTAAAAAACCTCTTCATCCTCCATGAAGTTTCTGATGAGGAACACCAATGTATGTTATCTTGGGGGTCATGGCACAAAAAGTTTGGAACCCAGTGATCTAATGGACTAAACCCCCCCCCTTTTTTTTTGTAGAAACTATCAGATTGTTTGACTAATCATGATCATTTTCATCCATCCATCCATTTTCTGCTGCTTCTCTGCAGTCGGGTCGCGGGAGCAGCTGCTTAAGCAGGCAAACCCAGACTTCCCACATTCACCAGCTGATCTGGGGGGATCCAGAGGAGTTCCCAGGTCAGCCGAGAGATGTAGTCTGTCCAGCGTGTCCTGGGTCTTCCCCACCATTTTATTCTATTTAATTTAACAGTCGGTGCCATGACTTGAAATTAGAAGCAGCCACGTGACATTAAAGTACAGTTAATAAAATGGTTTGGTGGTAAAACTTTCCCTAACAGATGTCCATCCCCATGTGATGGACATCTACCCAGTCACTTTATTTATAGTTAAATTATTCTTACTTGTTAAATGTTCTTCTTAATAAGAGCCACAGGCAGGTCTTTACAACAGTAGGGTCTTTACAATACAAGGTTCTAGGTAAATTAAGAAGTCTGTCTCCTGAAGGAACACTGTGGCTAATGTATGCATTTTTAAATTGCTTTTGGACAACGGTGGAGCTCTTTGGCACAGTATGCAATCAATACTTTTTTTTTAAGTCTCCTTTAATTTTGGTTTTCTGTGGGGCTTGCTGACATTAAAACACAGAAACCTCTCAGTCTTTGTCAGCTGGTGGTATGCTAACTGTTCTTAGCTCCACTCTGGGATGCAGCATGATGTGTGAGACTGCAGCCCTGCAGCCTCGCCCAAGGAAACTCTTACTCTTTTCATGCCGCTGAGCAGAGAGAAGTCTGGCTGCATTCTAATGCTACATTTAGGCACATCACGCTTGCTGGAGCTGTAATTAAAAAAACGAGTACACTGTGCTGAAATACTTTGAATTTTTTTACAATCTGTGCCGGGGAAAACTGTTTGGGTCAATAGCTTTTTAATCAGAGCCTTTTCTGGAACCGTCTCAAAATGAGTGCAGAAGCCTTCAAGCCAGGGCTAAAATATTGTTCTGCAATGAGCTGGTGTGGTCTGCCTGTGCAAGCTTCTTAATTATGTTATTATAAAATGCTTCTGTAGCCAGGGAAATGTGGCCATCCACCTCAAATGATAAGCTTTTTTGGTCATAAATTAAACAAATCCTCTTCCTTGTCACCACATATTAAACACAGACAAAATGATAAAAAACAAAGAGGAAGAAAATGAGCTAGAAAATGCTTTAAGTGAGACCAAAGAGGAGACACGAATGACTGGCAGGCCAACAAGGTGGAGATACAAGCACGTGAGAGTCAGCTGCTAATCTGTGATTAGATAGTGCCTCGGTTTGATAATACTCAAATGTGAAGAAGAGTCTCTTTCTGCTTCCTTTGTCTCTTATACAGTAGGTGTGTGCGTGTGCATACGTGTGTGTGGTCAGTATATTAACAAGGCAAATAGCTTTCTTGCCTTATCTCCTTTGCAGAGGAAATGATAAGGTCCAACGAGAGCGGGTCTGGGAAGCAGCTGGGCTCCCTTCAGGCCAGATGACAGCAGTAAGAAACAAAGCACCCGACATGAACTCTGGGGATATTCCAGGGGTTTCTAACAATAACCTGCTGCAGATCTGTCAGTCAGTAACCCCAGGGACACAACATACGTGTACGTATGTAGATTTCTAATCAGCATTAGTTTGTGGCAGTCTTTTATTAACAATTTAGAACGGCTACCGCTAACATGAATGCTATATGGTGTACGTGAATAATGCTGTGGTTGTTTGTAGGCAGAGCTTAACCTGATATTTTCCAGCGCAACAATGGCAGAAGACTATTTAGCATAAATGTTCCTGGGATTTAAAACAGGAAATACAAGCTTTGATCTTCTGAATTCTAATGTCCCAAGATGCTCTCAGCCAGAATTTTCCACCCAGCAAAGTCTCCTGAGAATTATGCTTGCATTTAATATTTTTACATGAAGAAAACACATTTTAGGGCCTTAATCCTGTTCAAATGCTTACAATAGCATTTGCTTACAACAGCATTATATTTATATTTATTGTATTTTTAGTTTATTACAGTGTTTTTGCTTTTTACTACTGCAAAATGGGTGTGCGCAGCTTCAGATGCATGTACGCCTGCATTTCACTACCACCTTGCATGTGCTTGTGACAAATAAACAAAAGATTGAAAAAGTAGCTTAAAAAAAAGCAAAAATTTGAGCGCTTTTATTTTATTTATTTACTTCTTTTGCTGACCCAAGGCAAAGAAACACCACGAGTCTCCTGGGATTCAATGACGACAATAAGGAGAATCAACCCACACTGAGAAATACAGGAACGTCTCTATTAAAGTTGCATTTAAAGCAAGCAGAATATCTCTGAAATCTATCTAGAAGCTTCAGCGTTTCCTCCGTTAAACCCGAGTGTTGCATCAGTGATGTTAAAGAAAACAAGTTTGTTTGCAGGAATGCTAACGCTGTCAACATTTATCACCAACACCAGACTGCTGCCTTCATTTTTAATTCTGCAGCATTAACGTTAAACAGTATTTTAACGGACAACTATGTCTGCTTTTATCCGATACAGCAGACTTTTTTTTTTTTTAACTGAAAAACATCCTATCCTGCTTCAGGAGGACTGGAGCTCTGTGATAACACGGTGGCTGTTTAAAATGTTTGCACCACCTTTTTGTGTCCTGTAACAACTGCGTTAAGCTTCACCAAAGCCAGCGAAGAAGACCCTGCCACAGTTGCAGTAAATTAATACAGCAGGAATGAAGCTCTATTCACTTTTTGGAGATGATAAATAGGAGTTTTTAAGGCTCTTTTATGCACAGAGCTGACAATCATCTGCTCGGAACGTCTACAGCGTCAACGAACATCTGCTTCCTTTGTCTTTCCGATCTGTAAAGCCCCGTCTGCATCGTCAGACCTCGTCGAAGGTTTATTCAGCTTGCTGAATAGGTATTATGAGATCCATGTTTAAGCCACTGGGAGCAGTTTCTGCTCATTTTTCTTATCTGCCTCTTCTCATTGTCTTCCAAGACCAGCTGGCCAAGTGTTTCCAACAACTCTCCTACAAAAATCCTCCCTAACACTACCTTTTACACACACACACAATTCTATGCATGTTAGAGGAAAAATGATTTAGTTTAAGTCAAAACTCTTATAAGAAATTGTCATTTACTTTTTATGATTTAGCTTTCTTTTTAAATCATGAGTTTTAGTTTAGTTTTAGTCAACTAAATGAAATATTATAGTCAACTAAATCTAAAGTGTCAATATAAAGCATTATTTTTATCTTGTATTCCTAAGGTCAGTTTACACCTAGGTGAATTTTTTTTACTTGTTAATGAACAACTCAACTCACTTCATTAACTTCTGTAATTAGTGATATTAACATAAACACAGTTACAACTAGTGGTGGTACGGCCCAAAACAACCACTGACCAAGAAGAACCCGGTTCACCAACTAGTCTGGACGGAAGTCAGCTGGTTCGGTGGAGCAACACCCAGTTTATATCAATCCCTCGCTTTGGTTTACTAGATAGTCTATCGGCTTTTTGTAGCTGAATTTATAGAACACACAACTCCAATTATGGCTGACTTGAAGCAGAGACATTAGGGATAGAGAGAGAGAGGTGTGGTCTCACGAAAGCTGAAGCCTATGCTGAGGCTAAAATTATTGAAAGACCGCACACTTAAAGATGCTACAGATGTTATGTCGTCCGGGTTTGTTCTGCTTGAATGAAGTTCAGTGTAAAAACAAACCAAACCAAATGAAGGTGACTTATTTCCTGATATTCCCCACCCCATCAAACTGAGTCCCGCAACTATTCTGGGGGTCAGTCTCTGTGACTGCCTCGCCCCTCCTTTCCACACATCTAAATCCGCTGTGATTGGATGAAAATTTTTATCTCATTTTAATCAGCTGATTTATGTGTTCATACTTTTATTTAAAGTTTTCATACTTTTGAATTAGTTTTCATGTAGTAACCAGATAATTTTATTTCCCGTGTTTAACACGATAAATAAAACTACTTGCACGCTCTGGGCTGCAGAGCTTTCTACTCCTGNATTTCCCGTGTTTAACACAATAAATAAAACTACTTGCAGGCTCTGGGCTGCAGAGCTTTCTACTCCTGTGCAGGCATCGGCTTTACATCCCGGTCTGCACTCGGACCAGGCCGCTCCGGAAGGATGAGGCTCTTGTTGTCTTTTTGTTCTTTGATTGGGAAGCCAAAATAACGCCACTGACAACTGAAGCTGCCACAGACACAAAGACTAGAAGTTATTCTTGGAAGGTAAGTTTTGTACTCAAGGGTATGAAAAGATGTTTTTTTTTTTTGGAAAGATGCTGAGACAAAACTTTATTTAATGCAAATCAAAAAGTCTATCCATGGATTTTCTATAAACTTAACATTGAAATGAGTTACAGCCTTGCAGCAACATCTCTCCAAGTTTCCGCTCAATTTTCCTCCTTTACTGTATTAAATAATGTTTTGATGTTTTTAGCCCTTGCCAGGAAAAATCTTCAGATACAAATTGTGTTATGACTGCAGGTATCAATACCGTATGTGTGTTTGTTCTTCCTTCCAGTTCCACGGGAGATGCTTGCCAGGGAGTTTTTGGGGATTTTTTTTAAAGAAAGTCCCCTCATTTGATTGAGCTAACCGCAGCAGCACTCCTTACATTTATTTATTTCTTTTTTTAAAAGGAGAGGTTTAAATGTTGCTCAGTATAAATGATTTACAGATCCCAATAAGCCCTACAGCTCAGTGTGTGTATATGAAGACGGGAGAAATGGGGAGTGAGGGGGAAATAAAGCACAGTGTGGCGCAGCAATTACACAGTCTGTCAAAGCACAGTGGGAGCGAAGGCTTGATTTTTCTTCTGGCCGAGTGGCTGCGTGGAGTTGTTCGGAGGCTACAAAGTCAAGTCTCACGATAGGCTGAATTACGTGCATGCTTTTAGGCAGACACACACGGAGCGTTGATAAAGGCTTTGGTAATCCAAAGGAAAGAGAGAAGATTCAGCCCATGTGTGACCCTGCAGACCAAACCAATTTTCCTCTTGTCAAGCAGTCCACTGCTCTGAGCAGCTCTGTTGGTTTATGAAGCCAAATGGACTAAAGCGTTTGTACTAATAATGTACTGTAGGAATGATGCCACAAGCTAGATCAAATGGAATATAACAAAGGCTCCTAAACACAACCGCTCTCAGAGTTAGAGCTGATGTGTGTGTGTTGCCATGTATAACAGCACAACACAACAGCCTCAAGTCCACTTAGTAGGCTAATCCTCTTACATCAGACTGTTAAAATAGCAGGAACCTGCGGCTCAGGTACAGCAGCTTCTGCACTTCAGGTTCAATCTGTGGCCTCTTCACACGGTAATGTGCCCTGGGGCAAGACATTGAACACCAAATTGCATCCAACCACAGCCCAGTGCTTTGAATGAATGTGTGTGTGAACAGGTGAATGAAGAAAGAAAGAAAAAATGGTAAGGCACCTAGTAGAATTTTAAAGGAGCCACATCAACAGCATCCTCATTGCAATCTAAAGCACTGTAAATTCCTCCTGCTCATCATTCAGCATGATGATGATGATGATGATTGTGGATCCAGGCCAGTACAAGGGCAGACTGAGGTCCTACATCACCTAAAGGGAGCCAAGTCTCTGCAGACACTATCTTTCAAAATGTTAAACTCTGTCCCCTTGGTATAAGCATATCGCTAACAATAACCCCGGGAACAGAACGACATGAATGTGCCAGCAACTACATAGAAAGCATGAAAATGTGGGCTGATACGACTTGTGTGTGCAAGCATCACACAGAGCTGGGATCTGATCAGTTCTCAGCATATGTGATAATGAATAGACTGGTAGAACTGGCACAGTTCAAGCTAGAAACCGCTGTTAACTATTTCTTCGATCAGGTTACAGTTTTTATCAGAAGACAATGACAATGAAAAAGTTATTTGGAGCACGTGTTACACGCATCACGTTTAAATGTAATAATCATGTTGACGTGCAGTATTCTACCACATTCTGGAAACAGCAGAAGAAGAAGGTGATTTCTGATGTACACAAACACTACTGTGTGTTTGTATTTAGTATTTATTGTGTCTTACAAATGAACGTTTTCCCCCACTTAATAATATTTAATCATTTTAAAATCTCAAGCCATGTTTTTGTTTCACATACCGATCAGTTCTGTTTTGGTCCGACCTCGTGTACAACTAGTTGTTTTAGTGTAATTAAGACTAAACATAAAGTGTAGCATGACAAATTTTTACCCAGTTTTCAGAATAACTGTTCTCATGCACGCTGACCCGAACATTCGCCACAGCCCATCGTCGCTTTTGGAATGAAATTTTGATCCGAAGGAACGTGATCGGATCAGAATCTTCTGATTGGTACNTAAATTTTGATCATCAGAATCTTCTGATTGGTACATTTACATGAAGCATTTTTATTCTGATTAAGCTTAAATCTGAATACTTGTCCATGGAAATATGGCTGCTGTAATCCGTCTCTAAACCTTCTACAATAAATTAAATTTAATTGTTGTAACTTGTGTCTCCTTATATTTTACACAACCCTGTATTAACCTTACTATCTACTGACTGCCAGCAAGCGAGAAACATCTACTGGAACGTGTACTGTATTCATGGCTGTTTAAAAAGCTGTGAATGACAAAACACAACATCTGACCAAAATGAGAATCAAATGCGCTTATAACCACTAAAATGGACTAAATATACAATATATGCTGATAAACTGTATAACTACTGAAAGACTTAAAGGTAGAAAATAAGAAGAGGCTGTGTGAGATTATCTTTTACCTTATATGTTGATAAAAAAAAACAAAAAAAAACCTTGTTATTTAATTTAATTCAAACAAAGAAACTTTTACATCCTGACTCAGCTTTTAGATCTGACTAGTACACACAAACAGCAGGCACAAGGTATAAAAAACGAGCATTACAGTAAAACTGAAACGTGATAACAAATGAATTATCTCTTTTACAGCCTTAGGTAACCATTGATCTGGTGAATTATCTCTACAGGAGCTTTATATTAACACAAATGCTTCTGTATGTGTGTTTTATATGAATTTGTCAGTGGTCTTTAAGTTTTTATGTTTGAACCAACATACCAGGAAAGCGTTGCTGTACAAAGTGCAGATTTTTGGACATTTTCATGACTCATTTACTGAAATGCAGTTGCATCATCACAGAACACAAGGCCAGTGTTTATTTTTATCCATCATGACAGGGACAAGCGGTGGGCTGACCTTCACTCTTAAGAATGCTTGAACACACAGCTCTTCATAGTATTGATGAAATTTCTGGTTGTGGTAATGAAGAACTGTAATGTTTTCTGAGCCAACGAGACAGGCAGTGAAATGGAAACATTAGCTTTGTTGCTGCCTTATCGGACTTGCTCACAAAATGAAGAACTGGACCCTCGCAGGCCTGATGACCATCGCTCAACACTTAAAAACTCGTAAATCAAGTCAATGATGATGTACGTATAAACAGAAAACACACCAAAAACAACTTTGATAACATATTTTTTTTATTTTTAACTTATGACACACATATATCGAGATTTTTAAATATATCGAGATTTTCAAATATATCGAGACTTTATCAGACACAATATATAAACATTGTTTATATTGAGATTGTTTTGAGTTAAAAGCATCTTTTCTTTTGCATTTTGCACAGCTGTATTTTTTGTTATGGTCATTGAAAATTATTTTAAACTTATTTTGTTAAGAGCATTTAATTTAATATAAAGGTACTGTCGTTTCAGTCAGCTGTTTTAATGCACATGTGCTGCTGATCCTTAATAAAAGTATATTTAGCACTAAAGGCTGTAAATTAGAGCTGTCTCTTTGGTTGATTGACAAAAAAAAAAGTATGTCGAGATATATATCGTATATCGTGATTCAGGTAAAAAATATCGAGATATAAGACTTTGTTCAAATCACCCAGCCCTATATTAACTTATACTGTCCAGCATGGTAGTGGCAGAATGATGGTCTGGCTGCTGTGCTGTGACAAACAAACATGCCAACGGGAGCTTTATAGGTATAAGGCTCCACTTTATTTATCTTATTTATTTATTTTGAAACATAATCTTGCTGGAGCTGACCAGAGGGGACAGAAAAAAGAAGAATAATAAAGAAAAATAAAAAGGAAAGTAAAAAGAAGGAAGAGGAGACAAAGATACAGTGGATCGAAGACAGAACCAACTGCTACACCTGTACAGAAACNACAGAACCAACTGGTACACCTGTACAGAAACACTGAATTTCATATAGCTTTTACAGGTAAACTAAGCAGACAATCATCAGGAGTTCCCAAAAAATAACTAAGAAAGCAACAAAATGTATCACAACAACAGCGGAAGTACCAGAAACACACAAAACAACCTAAACAAAGGTAGCTCTTAGTGTATAAACCCACTGGACAACTGGAGGAATGAGGGGTTATCAGAGAGGAGTGTGATCCTAAAAATGTGACAACGCCTCTATGGGGGCTAGAGGCAGACTAAGGCGGCCCAGAGACCCAAGCCATCAGCAGCAGTCCTGGAGCATGAACCCAAGCCACCCCACCACGAAGACGACCCCAGACCCACACAGAGGATGGCAGAGAAAGGCCTGAGCCAAAGCCCCCCTTGGTCATGGGGTACAGGCCCCAACGGGTCAAGAATGGGAGCTGCCTACACCACCAGAAACCAGCCTTCCAGGGCAGCCAGAGTGAAGGGCCCAGGGCAAAACAACAAAAAATAGTGATGATGTGTTCAAGGCACCCCAAAAACACAGGTGCAGAGGAGATAAACTATGTAATAATTGATGTAAGTATGGGTTTTACTGACGCAGACATGCTAAAAAAGGGTACATTTAGCCGGCAGCTCTATCTGAAACTACCAGTGCAGTCGTATTGCAAATGTCTGTCTCGAACAGAATCTCTCCTTCCCTAATGATGGAGACTCACTAAACTTAGCAAAAATGTTTAGCTTCAGGAGTAAGAAGATGAAAATGACTGATTTTATTTTAGCTAAATGCTTATGTGTGGATGGCACCTGGTAGAGCAGCACCCCCATATGCAGAGGCTCCTCTATGCAGCCTGCCCAGGCTCAGATCCTCCTTCCTGTCTAACTACTGTAAAATACAAGCTAACAGAGCCTATGCAGTCTTTAAAACACTTGGTGGAGGGCATGCATTAATGATGTCATGCTGACATCAAGACTAATTGATTTTAATTGGTCAGATTTTAACATAATTATTTTGCCTTCATAGCAGGCAGTTTTGTCATGCACCTATACAAGCAAACACTCTCATGCTCAACAGAAAAGGACCAACTAGGTCATTAAAAATCATTCTGACATAATAAATTTCAATTGCTTTCATGGTTTTAATTTTCTGGCTGATCTTTATATGAGTCAATTACAGCAAGTCTCTTTCTTTGCATTTACAAAAAATCAATTAACCCTAGCCAGAGGGATAAACAACAATGATTCCATTCATGGACTTCCATTACTTATATAAAATAGTATGTTCTACTCATCAGACGGCTCACCTTCTTGCTCTGCGAGCTCAAACCTCCTCCTTCCATCTGAATCCCTACTTGCTTTCCTCAGCACAGATTAGACCAGACTAAAATGCGATTAAGATAAATATCCAGAAAAATTCTTTCTCTACGGTCGGTAAATAACCTTAACTTGGGGATGTGTGCATGAATGCATGTGGATAAGTAAGAGGGGGGGCTTTAACTTGAGCACAGCAGGAGCAAAGCAGAGATGGCCAGAAGGGGAATGGGATGGAGTGGCTGTTTTTTCCTCTTTCATTCCCTCAAGCAAAGCCAATTTTCTCACAGAGTAAAATGGATTTCTTGGGGACAGGAGATAGAAACTGTCCATCAGCTCCACCCATCACCCTGCATCACACTGCATGAGCATGTGTGTCTAAGATGTCAGTGATCAATGGTGCCGGCTGTCAAGCTGACCTGTGCAGCAAGAGGTCAGGGATGGGATTACACTGTGGGTGGCTTTGTGTCAATGAGCTGGTATCTGCCCATGGAAGAGCATGTATCTGTCAACGTCTCAAAAGGCACATTATAGCAAGAAAAGACAAAAATAAAATAAAAAAATCTGAGCTTTAGAGCATATATTTGGCTGCCTCCAGTACCTTTTGACAAAAACAACCCATAATCCTGGCAGTTTAAGACTCACACGGTTGGGCGATTTCTCCTTCAGCTTAAAGAAGAACTATTAAGTCTCCTTATCTTTATCTCCACCCAACTACAACTTCAAATCACGCTGCATTCACTGTAATTCAGATGTAGGAAGTCAAAACTCTTCTTACACTTGGATTGTGTTTTGGTATGATCAGTGAGATAGAGCTGAGAGGAATACCGACTTCTTAAATTAGACTTTACAACAATGAGGAGAGTTAGATTCAAGTAAAAACTCTGGTTTTAAAAGAAAAGCAAAAACTTCTCATGTAGCACCACATCTGATAATCGTTGCCTAAATTACACAGAGTTTCCAGAAAAGCTCTGCAAAACGCAGGTGAATTAACTTCCTCTGACTCGTTTTACATGTCAGTGAATCAGACATCAGGATGTAACGCAGTCTTCTTTAAGATCGAAGTAAAGTCTCTGCAGGTTTACTGTTTGCTCATATCGTTCCCCTTCTCATTGTTAACTTTATTTTTACTTCTTCTTTCCAATATATAGATATTTTATCTGTTTCTACATGACACAACAAGCTAATATAACTCATCTTTTTAATAACTGTAGTCAAATTTTTATTTATTTTTGATTCTGAATAGCTTATTCTTACAGTATTTCTGTATCATGATGTACATATGATTAGTATATTTGGACTGTTAGGCTACTTTTTGTGTAAAAGTATCCATCTACCTATTTATCCAACATAATAACTTACTAATTTCAGTGAAAGCAGCCCACATAACAAATACTTCTCAATATTAGATGCTGAAAGCCTTAAACACATAGAAACAGGGGCTTATAGAGCTGACAAGTGATGGAGGAATTACTTTGAGAGTTTTAACTCGAGCATAAACCTGCATAGACGTTACATTTGTTTTGTAAATGTTAAGTTCAGTGCCACTATCTATGGCCAAACTGTAAAATATTTGGGAGTAAAATGTCCAGTCGAAGGTTTCTTTATCAGTGTGACGGGTGGCAGTCTGAGCCTGGCTTTCTGTGTCTGCTAGTGTGAACTCTTGGAATATTTACTGTGTCCTCACTTGTGTGTTTAAATGACTATTGAGGACTAAAAATCTCAAAGAGACAGAGCATGTCTCTATGTTCATTGCATAGAAAGGAGTTTTATGTGGCATTTTGGTCAAAGCACACCACATGTGTTTCGTTAAGACTTTAAAGAAACATGTGAATTTGTGGGAAAAAAAAACAAGGAAAAAGTTGTAAGTTTGCATAACTCTTTATGTTTTGGACAACTGAGGAGGACAACATATGGCTATTCTTAAGGAAATGATGGGAAATGTGGGACAACCATGTCTAATCCCCTGATGTGATTCCAATCATCAACAATCTGACAAACAGCACTGATGAAATATGGCTGCAACTTTAAGAGATGTGGGAAATGCTTTCTGAGGTCAGATTTCTGTGCTGCAGGAAGATGGTTTTAATCTGCACACATTTCATCCTGGTTTTCATTTTTAATCTTTCACAATCTTGTAGCCTGTGAGACATTCATACTCGCATAAATACCCAACTAGTTGCTTCAAATTAAAAAAAAAAATCCCTCAGTGACACACAATTTATTTAGTGTTCAGTTTGAAGACCTATTAACCTATTATAAATACTAATAATAACAATAATAATAAATTTACTCATCAAATAATTATTCAGGTTAAGATTTGCACAAATAGTAAACTTCCTTGTTAACCTGTCAGGAATCTTTCCCACCTATCTGTTGGTTGTTTACACTCCTTTTTTTTTCTGTTTAGCTGGATACAAACTACCCAGCCATGCGTAGAGTAAACCGTACTGATGCACACTTCATTGGCCATGATTGTATAAACAGTTCACCTGAGAGGCATGTTTAATGATCTGGAGTAAAAAAAAAAATAAAAAAATACCTTAGAGAATGCTTAAAGATGGAAAATACTTAAAATTTTCATAAACTGGCTTAAAATTGCTCAGCATGAAGTCATCTTCAGGAAGTATTTGCATAAAGACAAATATAGACACATTAAGATTTGTGTAGGGCTGCAGGGAAATATGTTCAGTAGTACAATTATACAAGATTTCTCCATTTGCTGGATGCTTTTAAGTTGAATTAGGGTAACGTGGTGGCTGCGTGTATTTTTAGCGAAGCAGATCCCGGCAGGAATCAGACCTGCATCTTTCAGTGCTGTGCTTATCCCACAATAACACTAAAACGCTGCAGACTGAGGGAAATGTGAAGTGAAATGTCAAAGCGTTTATTTTCCCTCAGTACGCTGACGTGGGATGGAGGTAGACGCAGGTCTGTGGTCGTGTGTGTGTGCGTAACTTTCAATGGGTGTCTGATTGGACACCGCAGTCTCAGGAGGCGGTCTATCAATGAAAGTTGCTTTGGTTACCTCCTTGAGCGCAGATTGTTGCCTGCAGGTATCCACAATGAGTTCAGCTCACATGAACATGAGTTCAGGATTACTGTAAATCAGACTGTTAGTATCCTTCACCTCCGTGCCTCACTCCTCTTCCTCCTCTCATCAATGTAAAATTATTTTCTCCTGTCGTCACTGCTTCACTTCTTTTAAATTAGCTGCATTTTCCACCTTCCACCAGCCTAAAGATGTGTTTTTATGGACAACATTTGAGTGTTTTCAGCATAACTTAATCTAGATTTGATGTATTTTGTGTCTGCCCATTTACAGCGTGATGCATTGTTATATTACCTCCAAGATTACTGTGTTAGAATCTAAAACAACCCACCAAGATATATTGTTTTGTGTTGGCTGGTGGAGTGAAGCAGAGTTAACATAACTGTGTTTGGCTTAATGTCAATTTAAAACGTTTTACACTTGAGTTTCTGATCGATAGTCTAACCTTAATCCCACACTACAGAGAACCCACTGCTAACCCGAGCAAATGCTATTTACTGTTTATGCTTTATTAACCCTAGGCTAACAATAAATATAGTTTTATGAGCCAAACTTCAAAGTTGCAGCCTTGAGTGAACATATTCAGATGACCAAAAGCATATTGTTTATTTTTATTTGGACAATAAATACTGAACAGCTTTGCTGTCCACACAGCCCCACATTGATCACAGCTTTTAGATTTTTGAGATAAATCCATGCTTGAAATAATTTGAGTTATTTCTGAGAGTGCTGTAGGCCTGAGGCTGACATGGGTCCGCACAGGGCCAAGCCTGACGCAAAAAAGTCTCTAAGTTTGCTTCATATAATGATTCTTGCTGCTTTTGAGTCCAATACTTGACTAACATTTGTGATCAAGAATCTCTGTTCATTAAACTTTCAGAATCCACTATATCTAATTTTCTAAGAAAGTAGTTTAAACTACAACCCTGTTAGCCATTTGGCACATGGGACTGATTACCGGTGACTTGTCCGTGGTCCTGATGCTCTGCACTGTGGGTCTTTATGTGTTGATCAATGAGCTGGCAGAACAGTGATATTGTAAACATTACAGCATGTGTAGGCTCGGTTGTTGCTTGTCACCATGAACTGCTGACAGCTAAAGGGACATTTTAAAGAGGAATCTCAGACAAGTCAGTGATATTTGGCCAGGATTAAAGAGAAATACAGTAAATCCCCAAAAGATTGAGCTGAAAATGCTGACATATGAGTTAGCCTGTAGTAATTAGTAATAACATGATTGCATCATAAGGGATGAGTGTAAAACTAAAAGAGCTTTTTGTACTGCGGAGCTTGTGTGAGTGTACTTGCTAAAAGTTACCTTAATGGAGTCTAATAAATTAGCGGCGAGATTGGCAACGACGTGTTGAGCTCTCCCGAGCCAGCCTGCCCGGCTTCTTCAGCCATCTGATCAATCAGCAACAATAAAACCTTTCAGGAAATGAGTCAAGGCCTGGCAAGGGCACGCTAACGTTCAGCTAACTTCTGTTGTTCCTGGTGAGATTCACAAAGCAACCTGCCGATGCCAAGCCCGGTCTGTCAAGCAGATTTGAACAGAGGTTGAAGGATGGTGAGGCAGCTGCTGCTTCTCCAGACTAATAGCACCGTGTCACAAATGGTCATTAATTTATTTATCTTGTGCGTAATAAGACAAATAGATTATGTTTCGTTTTGTTTAATTTGTTTCATATTTATTCTCTTACTTATACTTAAATCCTTTATCTGTATATCTTTGTCTTGGATATTAAAGTATTGTTTATATTTATTTAATGGCTGTGCCAAATAAATAAAGTAAAGAAAAAGCACTTTCTAGACATTTAGCATAAAAAAAATAAAATAAAATTGTAATTTTTCCCTTCAGTTAGACAAATTAGACTTTTAAAGTCTAAACTCGTCTGGAGACTAAGGAGAAAGTTTTTCTGAGCAGGTCAATCCAGCTGTCGTGTTAGAAAAGCTTCTGGACGATAATTTCATTCAGCTAAAACTCTAAAGACCTTCTGATGAGGAATTACAGGCATGTTTTTGGCTCTCAAACGAAGTCCGCAAGTGCGTGTGTTTTAAAAAAAAATCTACATAAGTGTAAACATCTTAACACAGAGTTTCTCAATCCTGCCCGGCCCTGTATGTTTTAGTTGTCACCTCTTTCTGATTAATTAAACTGCTTCTCAGGTTCTTTACAAACCTGCTAAAGAGCCATTTATTTAAGTCCGATGTGTTCCAGTCTTTGCCCAACTGACTCCTTCCAGGCAGAAACGGGTTGTAAATATCCTAAATGATTTAGTAGATGGTTAGTGCATTGTTCAGGGACCGGTGAGAATGTTCTTTAGTATGGAGATGCAAGTCATCTGGATTTTTTTAATCTGGTAAGTAGAGGGAATAACAGACACGACTTCAGTAAAACGTGGATATAGGAATTAGGATTATTCGGCATTAAAATTATTTTGCCTGGAGGGAAAAATAATCCATGACAAAACTGTTATAATGGTTTTATGAATGATTAAGTACAATGCCTTTGCTTCTCACTAAATGAAAATGTCTATATACTGACTATTTTCTACTAGGTTAGAAATAAATACATGATTATTCATATCACTATGACGGGCGCTATTAGAATTCTTGATTTTATTTTTATGACGCTGCATAAATATTTCAGTTAACTGTTTATTTATGTGCAGCTTATTCATGTAGACAGCATCCTAACAGTAAACAAACATTTAACATGAAACATTTTAAACTCATATATCAGAACCAAGTATCATCCAGTTGCCTATACCAGGAGACTAGAAAACTACCACTCACACCTGCTCACGTCTAACGACAAACGTTTAAAGTTTTAATGCTTATCCTAGTCTTAGACTGAGATCTGACAAAGAATCCCTATTTACAAGGCTACAACTAGGTTCTTTGTGATATGTTGGACAGTTGATATGGAAGAGGGCTGATCTGCCCACAGCAAAGCAAAGAAGAGGAGAGTTTTCCTTCAGGGAATTACACATCATTATTATCTCCACCAGGTGTTACACTGACTCATCAGAATTTGGAAGGATGAATGAGTTTCTATTCTTCTCCAATTAGTAAGATCATTATACCGTAACACAAATGATCCACAGTACTTCTTGATAACCATCCGCTCCTTTTTCTGGACGGTCCACCGACGACGTTTCATCACCGGTATTAGTTTGTCTTTTTTGCCGGTGGTCTGAATGTCAGGATTCCTGTTTCTGTTTTTGTCAGAGCTCATCTATTGGTTGTTGATTGTATTTTGTCACCACAACTTGCAATAATGTCAAACCCGTTGATATTATCGCAGACCCAAGACTAGAGAAAGACTGACATGAAACAGCGGAGATTGCCACCTTAAGCCTAACGATCAAGATGACTGGAGCGCGCTGTGACTCCAGGAAAACTCCTAAGAT
>CM047996.1:22496840-22515255 GCA_026261665.1 Melanotaenia duboulayi | reverse complement strand
ATTCAAAAAATTGTCAAATACTTATTACTGAACAGGAACCATGTTATTAATCACAGAGGAAAAGGTGTTTTGTACCAGATGGTAGCTCTCTGAGCTAATTCACATCTGCACTTCCTGAGACAGAGAAATACGCGACACACAGTCGAGAAAACAACACACACAGCATGTAGAGATATCACAGTAAAACAGCAAAAAATGCAATAATAAATACAGCGATAACAGCAATAAGAAATGGAAGCGCCACCCATCATACTTCTCTTAATGTCTTGTAAAATGTGGTATTAAACTGTGACATTTAACACTATTTTTCTTGGTAACACAACAAAAGATCAAATTAATGCTGACGTCATTTTTAACAGATTTAAAAAGTTCAGATATTTTAGTTCCACTGGGAGTTTATTTCAATCTGTTACTGTTTTTAATGAGAATAATAATCTTTTCTCTTCTGGGAATGGAAGTTTACATCCCGGATCCCGACCTTGTTATTCTACTCATCTGTTCAGACATTAATTTAATAAACTTTTTAAGTAGTGGAGGTGCCATCATTATCATATCATTAAGGTATCACTGGTTATATTGAAGGATAAACATACATTTGCATAGTTTTATGTATTGTGTTTGGAGAGTATTTGATAGTAATGGTACTGATGTGTTTTTCTGTCATGGATCCAAATGATGCCAAATGATAAATGAGACAGAGCCTACGCATTGCAGAGTTAATAAATAAGTAGTTTTTGTTTATTTAGTGTCAAATAACAGAAATTCTCATCACCTGGTCTTCTAAATGGAGACGTGCAACCAGAATCTGCTTCAGATCCAGTGATTGTGTAGCTACACGTTCTTCCTGCTTTTCATCCATCTCACATTTTCAGTTCACTGAAGCCTGAAGAGCGACAAAGAGACGACAAGACACTTTCCTTCTGTCCATTGTCCCGTCAACGCACTTCCTTCCCCCTCGCTGATCTCGCTGTATCTGTGTATACGTGCCGTGTGAGAGATCCAGATGGTTGGAGTGACACGAATACTAATGTGTGGAATGAGGGTAAAAACAAACTGTGTGAGGAAAGTAAAGGTTACCAAGTCGATGCCATTTGATCTTTTAAAAGGGGGAAATAAATCTGAATATCTGGGCAAACACTGGAATCTGTGTTTTAACTAAAACCTGTGAGGAAATTTTGTTTTTGCCAGAGCTGCTTTGCTTCTCTGTAGAAAAGGAAGCTGTCAGTCAAATCGAAAGTGTTGCTTCATTCATCTGCATCAAGAAATGAAATTAAAAAGGCAAACTTGGCATCTTTGTGTGGAGGAATGTGACCACTTTTACTCGGCAGTTAGTGAAGTAGGTTCCTGACCTTTATGCCTATCATCCGAAATATTTTAATTTCTTTTTATCTAATTAATTAATTTATTTACTTATTGACATAAATTTTTGTAAACATTTTTATTGTCCCTGCTTGTTTCTATATATATATATTTATGTACACACACATATAATAAATAAATGTTATTTTTTGTATTCTATCCTTTTTTCTTATTCTTTTACGTTTATATTTTATTCTTATATGATTTTGAATAAATAAATAAAATAAATTAGACTTGTTATTTGTGGAAGAAACTCTGTTTTAAAATGTTTGCAGGAACATGGGTGCTTGACAGGCAAAGCATGATATTTTCTTAGCCACTACTAATTTTTCATACACTATATGATAAATAAGGGGCAGAATGACCGGTGATGCAGGGAAAGGGTATTTTTTTTATCTGTGGATGATGTCAGACATCTTGTCAGGGACCACGGTGGCAGAAGGAAGCAACAATCTGCTAAAATCAGCTTTTTCCCAGATCCAGCACTTTGTGTTGTTCTCCAGATGGGAGGGCTTTTTTAAATACCCCGACAGGACTCAGCGGAGGTCTGTGAGGTTGGGAAAGTCTGTTGATCTTGGAGGTGATGCTGAGTATTTTGTTCCAGACCCGAACATAGTGAGGCAGCAGATGGCTCAGCAGAGGGCAACGTCTCTGACGCTGCTGTACAACAGGAGCAGTCGTGGATGAGGAGAACCACTACCGGGCTTCAATAAAGAGTTCTGGGAGGGGGGGTTGGACGTATGACATTCACTGTGGGCAGTCTGCTTGTCACCATGGGAGTCTTTTTTAAGATTTTTTTTTTTTTTTCAGAAATTCCCAATCAGCAGTGTTAAGACTCACAGCAACGAGCAGTTATGTTAAGATGCGAAAGACCATGCCGGTTTCCCTCGTAGAGACACTGAAACCGACCTCAGAAGCTGACAGTCTAACCAGAAGGAAAGACATAAAAAATAAATATATGAAACAATCTGCTGCCAAATAATTAGTTTCACATTTGTTTTGGTTCATGATCAATAGCAAAAAGGCCAAAATCAACAAGCTAGGGAGGCAGAGCACCACCTGTCTGTGGACTCACACATGCTTCAACCAATAAGTCAATTCTCCTCCCATGCTTTGAAAGACAAGGAGGATACTTTGGTTTATTACTTTAGTGGGGGCACACTGGTGTCCATAGCAGACAAAAATAGGGGAAAGGTTAATAAAATAGGCCATACAAACCAGAGAAAAAGGTAAACAAAATACTGCGGATCAATGGTACACTGCCATTTGTTATCCACATTCCTCGAACCAACATTTATTTTGAATTTAGGGGCGATCAGTTCTTCTGACTGATAAATGATTTAGGTGTCGGTGGTCAAAACTGGCTGATGGGTTTGTGATTTGGACTTGTGCAACAACCTTATTAAACATCACTAAAACTATTCAGGCTCACTTTTTTGGCCTCAATTTTTCCCACAGTTCCTGATCGGACATTACATTAATGCTCACTAAATAAATCAGGTTACCATCCTCTGCTTTCACTGAAAGTAATATGTGCTTTTTTAGAAGAATAATCATTTGAATTTCCCTCTGTGTTCTGTAAATTTACTCCAACACCGTGATACACATCTTGATTCTGACACTTCTGTAGTAATCTCACAAGTCTCAGCTTTCGTTTAAGACTATTATACATACGGCTCTTGTAGTTGTGAAGAAATACTTTGATTTACTTATCAGGAGGAGGATAAATTATGCCTCTTGATGATGAGGTTAAGATATATTTTTACCTACATCAGGGCTCTTCAACTCAAGTTCTCAATGTTTCCCTCCTTCAACACACCTGACACAGAAGAATGGGTCATTGTGGAGAACCTGACAAAAAGCTGTAGGATCCATTTTTATCAGCTGAGAAGCATCTGGAAGCTGAAGGACAGTGGCCCTCAAGGACCAAAGTTAAAGGACCCTGACTTACACATATATCTGTGCATGAAATTGAACAATACAGCATGACAAGCGGGTTCTGCAAAATTAAAACACCTGGCTTGCACCTGCTCCATCATTGCATGCCTGGTTTTCTCTTTCTGTAGCTTCAATGTCAAATAAATCGTCTGAAGGTGAATGACGGGACTCGCTGAGGCTGATTTTTGCTCCTCTCTAACACTTCTGGGGGTCTTCATTATATTTTTTCATTTAATACGAGACAGAAGGAAAAGAAGACCTATAATAGATTAAGTATATTTCTGTGTAAGAGGATAACCAGTAATTGTTTTGTTAGATTCTCATAGCAGCTCCCACGAGAGCAGTAATTTATTTATTTATTTTTTTAATATATGTTTCTATAACCCAAGACCTGCAAGCCGAAGCTGACTTATAGAGCTGGTAGAGCTCTTCCTCCAACACCATGCACTATAAATCATCATTTCAAGCTCCCAAATCTGTCCCTGAAGGATGTTTCAATACATTTCTGTCCTGTAAGAGTTAACACAAACCTGCTGCTCATCCTCCCTGATGCTGTCAAATGTTAAAGAAAACTAGCAATAATGCAGAAAAAGAATGAGGATGAAATGGATAGAAAGATGAAAAATGGAAGAGCTTGGGTCCCCAGCAGACAAGAATTATTACATTTCTGCTCTGAGATGGATAATAAGAATAGATTGTAGAGCAGGGTAGGGGGCACAGGGGTAAAAGTGAGAGAGAGGGTCCAAAAGTCATTAACTAGCAGTATCCTTCTTCTTGTTTTACTTCCAACATTCAATTGTCCTCTAACAACACAGCAATAAATCTTTTCTTGTTGATATTGTTTTCCCATTGCTTTTACTTAAATTTCATCTGTTAAATTCTCTGTATTTTTCCCCAGAAAAATGTCACTGTCAATCGTTATTACCACGCAGTATAACCACAACTTTTAGTTTTATTCAGTCTCCATATCCATTAAAATTGTTATCTCAAGTTTAGTTAATTTAATATTTGATATGAATCAGGAGGTTTTTTTTGCTCTCAAAACAAGAAGAAAAAAAAAATGTCATGCGGATGACATCATGCTTTCAATGAACATGAAGCGTGACCTCCACACTCGGATGAGCCCTCCAGCTCTGGGTCGCTCTGAACTCTTTGAGGCTTTCACATCTTCCTCTCACTTTTATTTCCAGCTCTTTGTTGTGCACAATCCAGCCCCAGCGAGTACGGAGCTGTGAATTATGTCACAGCAGCGGTGTGAACAAACATCCGTTCCCACAGTAAAGTACGCCCAACAACTGTACAGGTTTCAAAAGGCATCTCAGTCTGTGGCGTCCTAAATCCTGCAGCTTTTTACAGGCTTATGTCAGGCAGCACTTCTCTACAAACCTGTAAAAACACTGTGTTCTTGTTGTGGGTTACTAGTAGATGAATTATCCTACCATTGGTCCTCTTTGTGTTCATTTTCTTCTATTTTCGGACTCCTCTGTCTTTTCTAATTCCCCATAAAAGACCAGAGATGAGTTCTGATTTCATGGTGGAATAATACTCAGATTTTTGTAAAGAGGTCATATTATGTCTTTGGGGCTTTTTACTCTTTCCTCGGTGTGACATGTAGCTTTATGCAATTTCAAAAAAGGACTGCCATGTTACAGAATCCATGTCCAAGTGTCTAGTTGTTTTTTTTCTCCACAGAGTTCTAAACGCTTGACTTGGCATGGTGATGTACAGACTTTTTTCCCTGGATTTAATGACATTACGGAATTGTTTGACGCACCCCAAACAAAGAAACAGACATGAATCAACCAGAAATTAAAGAAGGAGGAACTAAAATCAAGTGCTTCAGACATAAAGGGTTAGAGGAGGTGTAACAGTTCAAGACTAAAGCAACACTACTGAACTCTGGCAGATGTTTGCACTTTGCTGCCCCCTATTGATGGCTAATTTAGCATCCTGTCTCTCTACTCAGCTCTCTCCAGCTGGTAAGTCAGTGTGTGCATTCAAAACAGCCAGTTTGTCGATATCCAGTTGCTAGTGTGTAGGGATGCAATGATACCGATACCAGTATCGGATATGTCATTGTCAGTCGTTATTATGTTGCAGTAAAACAACAACCTTCTGTTAAATTCAATCCCCACTTCCTTTGTGGGGAAGTGCTTGATTTCATACATGTGAAACTATACTTGGTTTCATGCTTTCAAAAGTCAGATTTTCACAACAAATAATGTATTCTGGCTGAGTTCTGTCCTTTCATAAAAGTTAGCATGTTTGGTTAACATATAACCTTACTGTTTTCCTTGTAAGGACAATGAGGGGACATTAATCACAGTGGTGTTGAATGTTCAAAGCTTTGGGGACCCACTGTGCGCTTTGTGGGGGCCCCTTGGGGGATCTCGGACCCCAGGGTGGGAACATCTGCTCTAAAGCATATTTGCAGCTAAGGTGGTGCAGCAAATTGTTCGTGTTGTCGACAAATTTAGCTTGAAAGCATTTGCAGCAAATAGCTGTTTGGTTGATGGCTAACCACAGAAGAAGCTGCATCATCAATCCCCGTTTAATTTTAGACAAGAGCCTTAACCCGTTAATGCCTGACCCAAGAAACAGACTGTTTTTATTATTTGTTTCTTTTTTTTCCAATCCAAAGTCTTTTTGGGGCCTTTAACAAAATGTTAGACAAGCATCAGATGATGTTCAACAGGGTTTTAATCAAAGTTTTCACTATAAAGTGATGCAAAAGGTCTCAGAAACTATGTATCAAATAGGATACATACTGCACTGAAGGGTTAACTGTGGGTCCCTTCTCTGAGAAAAAAGAAGGCCAAATGATTAAGACACCCTGCCATTATTTAGGCTTTTTAATTTAGCCTGAAAAATAACCAGTTACAGCATATTCCCACCAACAAATGAACACAAAGGGAGTCGACCTTGAGTGAGTTGTTGGATTTCTGCAACTTTCTCAATTACCCTGTCATACATAAAAAAGAAAAAAGCAGACGTCAAGTGAAAGGGAAAGGCAGCAAACATGACCTCCTGCCAGCTTCACAAGGGAAGTTAAATGAATATTAGAAAGACACAATGACTCAGCAGTTCCCCCTAAAATAGCAGCCTCAGCCTTTAAAAGACTGACAGCAGCCAAAGTTACTGATTAAAAAAAAAATCTTCAGCTCCCTTCTATTCTTTTTAAAGAAATACAAAACAAGCCCAGTGTTATGCAATGCAAACTACAGGTCTAATCCCTAATCCCATGATTTGATCCAGATCTCAACACCCTCAGCCACGCTGGTGATCCCATTTAGTCCCAACAACCATCTCAACACCAAGTCCACACTTTATATTTTTTATTTGAGGTCACAGAGGGGAGGGGAGGAAAAGCATTGGCTAAGCCTCCGGCTAATCGTGTTATCGTAGGCAGAAAGCATGAACGTGGACATACACACATTTCCCAAAGTGTGTTAACCTCTTGGCTTTGGCTGCCAGATATCCAAGCGTCAACAGTTTATGTCAAGGTTGCAGTGAAAGGCACTGCGACGCTTGCTTGTGTGTGCTAAAAACACGATGCTGATGCAGAATTCAAGATGAAAAATGCAGTTGTAACTTTTCTCTGGTTATTTCTTCAATGCAGGTAGCAGATAAAAAGTGTGTCTCTACATAGGAATCCCTTTGGTTGTGTTTTTTAGGAGGGTGGTGCTGCAGAGTGGTGCTGCAGACCCTAGGGGTGTGGTTCAAAGCTCAGACAAGAGCACTTGATTAATAATATGGCAGTAGAATTTAAGCTTTTCAGCAAAAACCTGGGATGCAAGCAATGATCCCCCCTCTTTCAACCCTTATCTGTGCCCCCACCACCCCCGAGCAGAGAATGATCCACATCTATTCAGACACAACCAAAACTGACTCCCTCCTCCTCGGGCATACACACATCAACCTGAGGGAAGGCCACAGCAGAATTACTCCATCCATTTCAATTACAGAGAATAAATATCTGATTCACAGAAACATTCGGTTGCTGTGTGGGAGCTCAGGCTGCAGCCCAGGACTCAATGTCAAATTATATAACCAACTAAATGACCTGTCTGAATGATAGACACCAGAAGCATCGGTCCTCTTGACTGGTGGATGATAATATTTTTAGTCTTGCAAGTGACAGCGCAGAGCTCTGAGACTGTCAGTATGCAGGAAGCAAATCAAATGCAGGATGACACTATTATAGGATTGTGGCCAAGATGCAGTGTGTTGGGTGCAGCACACACAGCCAACATGTTCACACATCTCATTCACTACTCTGTAAGACGCTAACACATGTGCCACGTCAACTATGTCATGTCAACCCAGTTTACTTTGATAACTCTATGTTTCTAAAATATTCCTGATTACGTCTCAAACTCCTCAAAACGTTCATTTTTAACACTGTGTTCAAAGACAAAAGAAAAACTATTTAAAAGCAAGTGGAATAGCCAGTAGAATGAAATAACAGCATATTAGACCATAGTTAACCAGGCATCTGTGCTGGATTTAAACCAACAACCCAAATCAGTTTCTGGATGTAAGCCTAGCACAGCCAACGACCTTCTCTTTTGCAGTGTGAGTTCTCTAATCAAATTACACGTTTTGTTCTAGGAAAAATTATGCATATATGCTATTAATATGCTGCTCTTTTTGCACTAATCAAGGCATGATTAACAAAGGTGTGCTACATAAACTCAAAGGTAAGCCCCAAAGCCAAAAGATCAGGCTGTTTTTATTCCATCTGGATCTTCCCTTTGTCACGATAAAGTGATAGAAGAAGATGCAGCATCGCTTAAGGCGACAAGAGGCTTAAAAAAAGCCATTGAGAGGTCTGACACTGGCATGGAGGAAAGGCCACAGGAGACAGCGAGGAAAAAACAACATCAAGAACGCAGCCATCAGGAAAACCTGGCAGCATAAAGCCTGCCATTCATCCAATGGCCTTTTAAAGCACTGCAGGCAGAACTCGGCATCCAATCTCCTGTGTCTCAGGAGGAGATCCAGGCCGTTTACTTCTTCACGTTGCCTGTAGCGACAAACCGATCCAAGTGTCCAGAAGAATAACCGAAGTTTGAAGACGCTGTCAAAGTGCGATCCGGACGTGTTACACAAGCTGACAAGGAGAGGAAAATGGAGAATAAGTTCATTCTGGAAGTCATTTATTAGGTTGGTCTGTCTAATATCACTAATTTTTTGATGCATTAACAAGTGAGTCATCTGTTGTCTTATCACGTTACACATGTTAAACTAGCATAGCTCTAAGTTAAACCAATAAGACAGACGCCACCTCAAGCTACATCCTCACTGATAAATATTACTTACTATGTTGACGCCTCGTGTCTACAATACTTGAGCATGGTATGACTCTTAGTAGACAGTACTGGAGAAGCTGCTCACCCCATTTCAGTCTAACAACTCCAGTGTAAAAATTTAGTTAGAACATGAGTGTAGATTTGGTTCCTGCTATTTTCTGTGGAACATACAGCGAGATCAGCGGCGTCCTACTCTAAAGCTACGTTTACACTGCAGGTCTTAATGATCTAATCTGATTTTTGTTGCGTGGTTGCATTTCAATGCGACCTTCATTACGTTGTAGTGTGAACTGTATGAGACCCTGAAGTGACACGCATGCGCAGAAGATNCACGTATTGTGAACAGTATGTGGCCCTGAAGTGACACGCATGCGCAGAAGATAACACGTCACGCAGTATTTACGGATGTAAAGGATGCCTCACGCCGTTTATCAGCTCTGAATGTTAAAATTATGCCCAATTGATTGAAGGAGGCTGAGAAAAAGGAGAGCACAAATGTTAACGGCATTTTGAGAAGCAGTGGCTCCTACTTCTGTACGGAGGCATGTACAGACAATGCAGCCGAGGTTGTCTGTGCAGAGTCCTGCAAGTGTCCAATTATACCAACCTCCAACTGCCCGAACCCGTTAGCCCGAACCATAGAAGTCTTCCAGAGGAATCTGCACCCAAACCGACGATTTAGGGTATAAAACGCAACCCGACCCGAACATTAAGACATGCTAATTGTAAATATACCCTTGTCAGTCCCTTCANTTAACATTAACACGTGCTAGTTGTAAATATACCCTTGTCAGTCCCTTCATTGCATTACTTTGCTTAATTCATTCATGTATTTAAAGTGATGGTGATGTTTTGTTGACGTTTTCATTTACAGTAAAAAAAGGAAAAGACAACAACACAGTAAATATTGTGAAACAGCAGAATTATGCCATGTGTCTGACTCCTGTTACAAAGTCAGGTTAAATGCGACATGACGTGTGGCAGATTGACTTTGAAAAATCCGATATGAGTCACAATTGGGAAAAAAAAATGGAATTGAGCTGCAATGTGAACAGAGCCTAAGTAGAGCCTTATAAGTTTCAACTAGGGTTTCAGATTCTGTTTTTTCTGTCCGACACCGATGTCTGAGGTTTAGGTATCTGTCGATTTGGGATGTTACAACATTTTCTTAATATGATTATTGTCAAAGGAATAATTAAGGTGTTATTATCACAATTATTCTGTTTTAATTAGTTTCTCAACACTAGACATATGTAAAACCACATGAACACTCCTTATTGGTCCCTAAGTTTTATTTATTTATATCCTTTTTCCCAACATAACAACAAAGTAAAGAAACCATGAAGTCTCATTCCAACTCAATCTCCTCTGCTCTGTAATGAATAAATAAATCAAATTAACTCAGGATTTCTCTCAGACAAAACAGATGGAAAAGGCCACAGAACCTCTACCTGGACGTGGGGGACTTTTTTCTTTCTTTCTTTCTTTTGGANTGGATTTCTCTCAGACGAAACAGATGGAAAAGGCCACAGGACCTCTACCTGGACGTGGGAGACTTTTTTCTTTCTTTCTTTCTTTTGGAGTTGGGCAGGAAAAGAATTAATGATTCTATTTTCGTGGCATCAGATGGTGATTTGACAGACAATATTCGCTGATCCCAGCCCCCTATCCTTTTGGCAGGATCGGCGTGTATTTCCGATGCTAATATTGGTGTCTGCTCAACTCTAGTTAAAACCCATTTAAGCTGTTAGATCGCTGCGTCTCTGTCATTTCTTGATACGTGATTGGCTGCCCCAGCTGTCACTCACTCTGTTGAAGCCGGAAGCCCCACAGAGCAGTGTGTCTTAAGCCAGAAGTTCAGGAACAAAAGAAAGGTGAACATCAGGAGTTATTTTAGGGTGAGTCTGACTGGAGGGGACAGAAACAAGGAGAATAGTGAACAGAAGTAAAAAGTAGGGGGAAAAAAAGAAGAAAAAGGAGACAGACAGAAGGCAACAACCCTTTCATCCAACATAACACCAGACAACTGCTACACCCGTACAGAAACACAACAGATCATTTTTTACAGCTTTTATTAGAAAGCAAAGCTGAGAATCATCAGGACCTCCTAAAACCAAAAAATAACCAAAACAAAAAACATGTGTCATGACAACAACCAAAGTAGTGTATAAGCCCACTGGACAACTCGGTGACTGTGTCAGCATGCGGAGCATGAGGAATGACGAAATGTGGTCACGCATCCACGGAGGCTAGAGATAGACAAGGGTGGCCCGGAGACCCGGGCAATCAGCAGCAATCCCGGAGTACGAACCCCAGCCAACCCTCCACAAAGATGATCCTGGACCCACCCAGAGGGCGACAGAGGAAGGACCCAACCAGAGCTCCCCGTGGTCACGGGGGACTCACCATTGGTAAGAACCCAGTCTGGGTCACTAAAAGGCTGGATTGCAAACAACTATGATATCTGGCCAATGCTCTTTTTCTCCAACAGAAGGCATCAATGGTCAGTTATCAGTTTCAGTGAAAGAAACGAAAGACCTCCAACCTCACACCAGACGTCTAGACAACTTAGTATTTAAATTATTGACTAAATTAAATGCAACAACAACGAAGTATGACCTTTGTACTGAGAACACCAAGGTCATGTCTCGGTATGAACATTCCTCTTGGACAATGGGATTATAACAGGGTTGAGATTAAATTGAGCCCCATAATACAAACAGGAGTTGGGGTACAGCTGGAGGCAGGGTTGGTAGCTCAGTAGAGAAACATGACAGTTTAATAATCCAGCTTTCTTGGGAGGTTTAAGTTACTGAAGGCATCAATCTAGGAAGAAACCCCTTCAATGATTTAAACGTTTTAAGGAAAACTAAATTATGTTTTGTCAGTTTTTCCAGTTACTAAATTCAATGTCTCCTGCTGTCTTGTTAGCAAAATACAAATAATTACAGGATTGGACCCCCCAAAATATATATATCTGTTCTTATGGTGATTCTCAGCAGCAGTATTCCAGTTTTAGAAAGCTGAGCACAGAGCAAAAAGATGGAGAGACGAAACAAAAACAACAGGCAGAGAGATAGATGCCATCAATGCCTCTAGCTGTATTTAATTTTAGCAAACACAATGATTCTCTTACATCTCGAGGGACAGGATCTGAGACAGCCTGGTCTACTTCTTGAGATACTTGTTTCAAAATACAATTTCTTCAAAACTTTACTTAACAGACCCTATTTAAAGGCATCAAGACAAAGCGGATGAAGACAAAGAGAGTGGTTTAATGGTCTGCACACAAGCAACACAACAGCTATTTACATTAGGATGATGGACAGAGAAAAAACAAAGAAAAAGGAGTCATACTGGTCAGTTAGCCTCAATGCAACTTTACAGAATATATGAGCTCTACAAAGTGTGTTTATTGATAGATGGTTTGTGAAATTAGTTTATTATATTTTATTTTTTGCCAGCATCAAAACAGGAACCATCACCTCGTTAATCAGGAAAGCAGAAAATAAAGGTATCCCTCCCTCCTCTTTCCAAACCTATCATCCCCATGTACCATCATCCCCAACAGACCAACCCGTCCTTCAGCTGCAGACTTGCTGGGACAAACTAACCAAAAGAGAACAAGCATTTTCAGTTTGGCGCTCATTGTGAAAAAAGTTGGACCAACAGAAGACTGATTAATTAAAAACTGAAGAGGAAAAGCTGGGTGACTGTGAATAGCACTTATGTATTGTCAAGATATTGTTTCCATAGAGTGTGACACATTCAGAGCCATTTCATTTTTTTAAATGTTTTGCATGCATGAGATTTCTGTTGCAACATTTCAGTCTTTTAAGGAAGTGGTTCTCCATAATGCAGCAAGAAAAATAATAAATAAATCTTCAAGATGCAGGTTCGTGCTGGAGCAGGAGGAAAAACATAAATATCGGTCCAGATGACAAGGATGTAAAAGAGAGTGAGACTGAAAATATGACAATATGTTGATTAATAACGTGTATTTTAAATATTAACTTCTTAATATCGGCTTCTTTATATATATATATATATATGTGTGTGTGTCTGTGTCTGTAAACTGTAAGATTAAGGAAAAATATCAAAAGTATAAAATAAAATAAAGTTCTACAAAATATTAGATAAATTAACGGCAATAAAAATAAATTAATAAATGACAGCATAATTATATTATATATTCTGATCAAGATGGATCAGTAAAATATCTTGTACAAAGCCCTGCTTCTTATGTTTGTTTGAATGATTTTTATTGTTTTAATGATTTCATTGTCTCGTCTTTAATTATTTAATGTTTTGTTGTTTTTACTTATTTTATGTTCAGCACTTTGTTCAGTTCTTTATAAATAAAGTTGGCATGACTTATAGACTTAAAATTTCCAGAGGTAGCATGAATTCTGCCTAATTTAATGCTTAATTAATTAATTAATGACACTCCTCTGCACCGTTTGCAGTTCAAGAAGCTCATTTTTACTGGGAATGTGTTGCACCTTAAGAGCCACTTCACCAACTTCTTGACCCTTTTGCTAACACAATCTGTGTACTTCCCTTCAACGCACCACATAAATACAAGAGTCGCTGTCTGAAGGAAGCAGCAAAGGGACATTAATGGAAAGACATTGGCTGGGTTGTTTAAGTAGATGGTTATAGTCGGGGCTGATGCAGGATTTAGAGTCAACTTCTCCCTTTTAATCATTTCTAGCTCTTTCTTGTTGAATGTTTGTGGGTTAGGAAAGCTTTGGTAATGTCTGATAAAGCACACGCAAATCATAGCTGGTCGCCTGCCAAAGTGGTGGATTGAGAAGATAAACAAAACCGCCTGCCAACATTTTAAGAGAATATATAAGCCTGCTGGTAAATTTCCATGCTGGGAAAGAAATTTACCAATATTTCATCTGCCCTGAGCAGTTGGATGCTTGGGAGGATTTTTAGCAGTATTTCATATGTGTTTATCAAAGAGGAGGAAGACGCGTGGAAAAGGATAGAGGACTTTTAATATTAAATGAAGACATTTGTGAATTAATGCAACATCCAGCCAAACACAGTGGAGAAGTAACAGCTGATGGAACAGCTGGCATGTGTGACCAAGGAGTTTTGGTCCTTCAGGGGATGACCACAGAGGAGACGGATTCATCCCCCTCTGTCCATCCCATCTGCAGTTTTCTTTCAGTCAAAGCTCCTCATCATTCAGCCAAAACATTAAAACCAGCAGCAGGCGAATATGCAACATTGGGATCTCCTAAATGACCACGTTCTGCTGGTAAACGTATATTTGAGATTTACAACCCACTGAAAACATATCAAAAACCATCCAACAGCCCACATGCACTCAGTTCTTGAGCGGCTTCCCACAGACGTAAATAAACCCAGCAGCCACCCTGAAAGCAGATGCAGCCTTCAAACTCTGCAGATGTCGACCTACAGGAGCCTGCAGTATCCTCCTCCAGTGTTGGTGCAGTAGAGGCTAACGTTGTGGCGGATTCCAGGAGACAAGTTTAAAGAAAGCATCCTTAAGTCTTAAATCCAGTTTGACCTCATCTGGTGCCACTGGTTTGTTCTCACTTTGGATTTAAGAGAATATTCTTCATTTCTGAAGTGAAATGTCAAATATTTGATCATTTAAAGTTGTTTTTTCTAATAAAACTACATGGAATGTAACTTCAGCTTCTCGGAAATAAAGACATGGAGCTTTTGATTTGTCTATAAAGGTAATTACTTAAATTGTTTACAGGATTTTAACTGCTGATTACACAAAAAGCAGCAAAAAGAAAAGCTGGTGCATGAGATAATGTCTTTCTCAATGATGGTTTTAAAGCTTTATATTCATTTAATCCTTATTTGGAATACTTTAATTTAATATAAGAGATAAACATGAAAAAATAAGGCTTTAACTTGTAAAAAGCCCCAAAAAATATTGTTTTTTGCTCATGTACAACTCCTTTAACCAGAAGATTGCACAAAAGGAAAATCATCAAATTCAGACTACGGAAGGATTCAGGATTTAAATGATGTAAACAACTAACATTATTAATTGTCACAAATACACAGATACAAACGTTCATGAGCCACTTTATTAGATACAGCTGGCTAGTACCACGTTGGACCGCTTCAGAACGGCGCTGATTCTTGATATTAGTTTGCTCCGTATCGACATGACAGCATCACACGTTCCACCACATCCCAAAGCTGCCAGTAAACCAGTTGGAGATGATTTGAGCTTTGTGACATGGTTAGTCAACCTGCTGGAAGTAGCCATCAGACGATGCTACACTGAGGACCTAAAGAGATGGATATGGTCAACAGCAATACTCAGGTCAGCTGTGGTGGTTAAATGATGTTTAACTGACACTGAGGGTCCAGAGTTTGCCTGAACCGCCAACCGTACCGAGTACGAGGCAAATCGGCTGGATAATGATGGAGGCGTCAGCTACGTTACAGCATAGTGAGGCAACGTCTTCCCTCTATAATCAATGGATTTTAGTGTGTTGGACTCCACCATCAGCAGCTTCTGAAATATACTCACACCAACCTGTCTGGTATAAACAACCAGGCCGTATTTAAAGTCACAGAAATCGCTGTTCTTTCCCATAAAGAGGTTTGTCCACATGATTGTCTTATCACATATTTGTGTTACTAACCAGCTGAACAAGTTACCTAATAAAGTGGCCACAGACAGTATAAGCAGTTATAGTCCACTGTTATTAAAGATCCTGAACCACAAATATCCAATAACAGCCAAATGAAACATTTTACAGGTACATTATCTTGCTTCTCCAGTTTTCTACCTTTATGTAAGAAAAGAGTTAAACTGTAAAGCTCTTTTATCCTCAAGTTGTCATTGTGTGTACTTTTTTTAAAAAAAGAAAAAGCTTAAATTCTCCTGGCCAGTTTGATTTGGCAGACCTGTATTTTCTGTATATCACAGAAACAGCCTCAGGTAAGGAAAGTGACTTCATTGTATAATATTTCAGGTCCAGGCTAATATTATCGTTGTACATCATGTTGTGTAGGAGGTGGGGAAGGCTGTGACAAGACCCTGGGGCCGGGCTGTCTTAGTTATTGATGGAAGTGGGTCTGCTTGAGCTGCAGACTAAAGCCTATTTACTTTACTTAAGAACATACATGAGGGATGAATATTGAGATTAAAACACGGAGAAAAACCAACACAGAAACTTCAACACGCTAATCTAATAATTACTATTCATACTGCAGTTTTCCTCTCTATTGCTCCTTTATTTACATATGATGTGTGCTAGAGATGAAACAGCAGAAGGAATTACACAAAGCTGATTACATTTCAACATTAAACAAGAGAAGGAAAAAATGATAGATGAGCCAGTATTTTAGTATACTTACATACTTTAGTTTCTGGGGGAAATTTGGCAGCCATGTGGTGAATATGAAAATATATAAAGCTGAAAGGTTTTTGTCTACATTTAACACACAAAAAACTGAAAGTAACTCACAAGAAGCTCTTCACTTTCCCTAAAAATGTTTTTTCTGGCAGGTTAAAAATGAGCTGGAGGAGTCACCGTCATGCTTCAATACAACAACGGTTCAAACAAGCTGGTCATGGCACCTTTTTTAAGACGTTTTGGCTTTAAAGTGTGGGCTCAGTCACCAAGATGAGTTTAAAGAAAAATCAACTCTAAAGCCCCGTTTGTCAAATGTGGTCCATGAAGACACTCCATGGGGTAAAAACAGAAAAGGAAGGATAACTTGTTCTTTTATCTTTTTCTAGCTACTCTGATCTTAATGTGAAATGCTGTATTTTTCTGCTCCAGATACCTACAACTAAATGTTTTATGATTTTGTAGATCCATTATGATTTATAAGCCATAATTAATGTGCAATAAAATCTAAAAATATCAAATAAAATATGTAAATAAACTAAATGAAATTATGTAAATGTGTAACTGAGGCTAAATATTGTTGAAACTGCACTTATTTTTCTCCAGAAATTTCAGGTTTAGGTTATTTATTTGGATCCCCCATTAGCTGCAGCTCATCGCTGCTGCAGTTCTTTCTGGGATCCAGCTTAATATTCATTAAGAAAAGAAATACAAACATTTGAAATACATCAATGACACACACACAAAAAAATAATCTACATAAATCTGCATTAGTCTAGCAGACGCAACAATGACACTATTAACACTTAGACTTCATAAATTATTTAATCACGTCCCTGTATCAAGAGTAATAATAATAATAATAATAATCACCACTCATCTTTATAATAGTCAGTATATCTTTAATCACTGATTATTATTTATTCATTTTCAAAATGCCAATATCATCATTTAGCAGTAATAAGTATAATTATTCCAGGATTTAAATCCTTCTTTAAGGACAGCTCATTAAATCTAAACATTCGTACGTACATACTTGTACTTCTTTGGGCTAAAATAAAGGGGAAAGCACTGAGTTTGCATTATTCGGTGGTTATTTTACTGGTCCAGCTGCTGGAGATTAAATTACACTGTATGTTGACTCCGCTGGTTTACGGGGAACCGGGATGAAAACATTTTTTTGCGTTCTGAAGAACGTTTGAGAACCACCGCTCTAAACAACCCAAACACGTCAGATATGTTTTTATAATCCAATATGAAAATGTTGCTATTAACTGTGGAATTTAAGACATATTTACACAAATGTCTTTAATTTAGAATAAAAATGTTAATATTTCATAAAAACACAGTTTTAACACCATTAAAATGTTCTTTGAGGCTCCTGATTCATATCATTAATGAAGCAACGGCTTTAATATTGATGTATACCGTCAGAAAGGCTGAGAACTCACAGTGAGTTACCACTATTAAAACATTTTTTCAGCTTCTTGTTTTGCTTTTTGTGGCCAAGAACTCCTCATGTTTCAACCATAAGAAAAAAAAACAGATAACAAAGCACCTAGAAATAACAATAGCAGCCAGATACAAAAAGTTGGCGATTAGAGCCAAACAAAGATAAAAGAGTGTGTTCTGGCTCTGCTGCACTGTTGTCTTCTAAATGTGTTAGCAGTATATCAAGATGTTTGCTAGAACAACTTAATAAGGCGATAATGTGTCAGTGTTTTCTTTACCGCTTTTACAGCTGTTGCTACTGAGCCAAAAACCATCAATTCATTCTTCAAACCCATTTTTTTCATGATTTCATTACTTCCCATTCACGTCCACGCCGTATTTCGCAGCTGGCCCATCAATAAAATCCCAGCACACTTTACTTTATATTATCTCTAAGATTTCTTGTTGCAGAAGGGACAAACAAAGAATAAGTATGTTTTCTAACAGCATCGCACCACTATGATGCAGTGTTCAGCCCTGAGAAAGCAGAGGGGAAAAACTCCAAACTAGATCCAGTATGTCGGCGTTTTACAGTGTCTCCTTATCAAAAGTGGAGGCCTGGCTACCTCCTACACACACGAATGTCATATTATCAAAGGCCTGCAATTCCACCGTTCTAAACTAAAACATACACCACCCACCAATGCACACATCCCCGAGAAACTCTAAAAAGGTTGTGTGAACGAGGATCTGCTGTTTTGAGTTATTCCACTACTCGAATCCAGACTTGAAAGCAAGATTTGGAGTAAAATGAAGATAAAGTAAGATGCTCCACACTCATTAACAGTGCATACTCTGACAGCTGCTAAGAAGCCCAAACAGAATATAAATATATGATAAAACTGACATTTAGAGGCGAGCTTAGATGGATGACAAGCTGACGGACGATTTGGCTGCTAATCTAAAGGCCAAGGCTGCTGGTGGCAGGGACACAAGATCAATCCAGTGTGT
>CM047996.1:22481688-22496467 GCA_026261665.1 Melanotaenia duboulayi | reverse complement strand
ATTGACAGAATATTATTTGTTTTTATGTTTCTGATAATTGTGAATCAGGACATTTCCAGTCTGGAACCTACAGTGGGATAAACAAGACTTGTGTTTATTCTGAACCTGAATGCAACACGATTAANCACTAGTATTCTGAACCTGAATGCAACACGATTAACGGTGAAGACGTTACGGTAGATTAACACCAAGATGAAGAAATGGGAGAGGTGGGAAGGTAAAAGTGAAGTCTGTCGTGTCTGTGCTGCAGCTGTTGGGCGTAAACATGCTGTAACTAGCAGAGGGGCGGCGGTGCTTTCACAGAGGACTGGTTAGTAAAACTCATGGGAGTACTGAAACACCATTTGGTTTTGTTTCCTTTTGGATTTAAAACAATGTTAAACTTCAGAGCTGACCGTTTTTATTTAGCATTGTGCTGTGCTAAATCATAACCAACACAATTAGTTTTAATTATAATTCACAACATTTTAAAATAAAATCATTTAGTGTTCACAAGTTAGAGATTTTTTCTTTTGGAAAAGAGGCGGTTCACTTTACAACTTCTTATAAATGAAGATGTGAATGACTGATCTCCCAGTTATCCCTGAAGATTTATTCCTGCTAAAGCCAAACTTCGTTAGCTCCCTGCAGAGAGTAGCATTTCCCACCACATCCTGTTGAAGCCCCTCAGTCCTACTGAGTCATTAAAGTTTCTTTTTATCCAAATGCAACCCTGATAGCAGCATAAACACTCGTTTCCAAACTGAAACGCAGACTTTACTCTACTGTCTTTGTATCATCCTGGAGCTCTCTAGAACCTGTCTTCAGATTAGACACACTAAACCTCTTTATCATCCACCTTCCGACAGATCTGTACAATCACAGTTCACTGACTGTGTGCTGGAGTTATAAACAGGCCGTAAATGTTGTTATGCTGAACCGCCCATCTGTTGTACATCTGAATACAGTAGCCCAGATGCACCGGAATACCCCCGTAGCAAAAAAAAACCCTCATTTCGGTTCCTGTTACAACTCCTTGCACTCATTTGCAGGAGTGTGAGAGAAATGCCTTCAGCTCCAACCAGCAGCGCTGAGCAGCACAGTTGTTTCTATTATTGCTGCTGACTCACTGTTAGGTTGCTCTTTTGGGGACAGACACACACTGAGAACAATAATTAAGGGTGATTTTTTGTAATGACGAGTACAAATGGTCACAGCAGGCAGTAAACCAGTAGGTCAACAAGTCATTCTGTTCATGTGAAGCGTTGCCAGGGAAACCGTAGTTATTAAAGTAAGCCAGTAAAGCTGTCAAACAAGGAGGCTGCTGTTTCGCAACTCAGTCAAACAGGAAATGTGGCGGGTGTGTTTTCTGTTCTGTTATACTACAGCCCCACCTTAAAACAACTGCACAAATAAGAGGAGTCCATTTAATGCTTTTTACTTGTTTATTCATTAGCAGTTTACTGTAACAGCTTTTTAGACCAGAGTACATATGCAATTCAAATTAACCCCATAGGGAAAAAAGAAAGAGAATTTTATAATGTCGTTGCTTTGCATGGATACCTTGGAACCCGTTTGCGATTCCAGATATTTAGCGACTATCAAAACAGACGGTCAGATGTCAGGATCACTGTGTGATCTGTTACAGCAGAAAGACAACAACAGGCTTTTCATTGCAAAAATAAAAGGAGAAAAACATCACACAGCTAGAGGTTTAATGCATTCCAGGACAAGAATCAAATTTTAATCATTTATTTTTTCACATTTGTGAAGTTCAATAGCCTCTGACTCGAAGCTTTTTTCAAACTAGAAATAGCTATTATATGGCCACACATGCAAATTAACATCATCAAAAAGGACTAGAGGGAACTTTGTTAGTTTTAATCTTATATACTTTATGTAGCTTAGTTATGATGACAGAATGAATCTAGAGTGCACTACAACCGTCATGGGTGAACTTAATTCAACCTCTTCTGAACTTTTCAGTCCACACTTATTGCACAACATGCTGTTCTCCAACAAAAAAAGAAGAGCCTGAACCACAAACTGACCACTAAATGTTCTGGTTCATTAACAGCTTGTATCTAAAACAGGCCGCTTCATTGTCATCAGACCGAAACGACGCCTAACACGAGACAACTTATTGACACGTTGGCGCTTTACGTTGTCGTACACCCACCGCTGTGGGTAGATAAATAAATAGCTTGAAATAAAGGAATTACCACTGCATAATTCTACTTAAATGTTGTACATTCATGAAAATTGACATTTTCTGTAAATTTCACTGAATACTGGAAATTGCCCAGACTTTTTGTGGGTACTATTTATGTGAAGCCAGCATTTTATATCCATTAGTAACTCTTTCTGCACTCAACGATTTATTTTTTTGTCTCTCTGCTGAAAAGTAAGTCTGTCTGTCTGGTAAATTTAATTCACAGAATGGTCTCCTACAAGTCACCTAGCATATCATAGCATCGCATCGCCCTGTTAAAACACTGCAGAATTGCTCCACAACATGAGATGCAAGTGGAAGATCTAAGGATTATAATCAGGCCATGACTTCCAAAACAGATTAGATGTAGATTTTAACAAACAGCACTAAAAGGAAGCAACAGAGTTGCACGTAGATGTGAGGCAATCTGGTGCCAGAAAATAGTCCTGTGTGTTAACGTGTATTGGATTTAATGCTCAGGATCCCTATGTGTTGACTCTAATTGGATTAACTGCTTGGGATTTTCAAGGCTTATTAGGATCTGGTGGCTGCAGCTATTTCAAACATACAATGCCTCAGTGCTAATTGGCTCTGTGTTTAAGGTGCATTGGTTTTCTAGGCCACCAATATTAAGTCCAGTTCAGCAAAATGACCCTAAACACATACACACCTGCTGTTGCCTAAAGGACCAGCAGACACACACACAAATAGAGGCTAAAGATATTATTACTTTCAATAAAAATGCTACCCAAAAGGTGTTATCTGAGAAGAGTCTATTATAAAAGTGAAACTTTCAAATAATTATAGCTAGAAAATTGGGCTTTATTAGGATGGTCTTTTCCAAGACAGCTGATTACTGGGCAGCATCAACTCTAGTATTTAAATGGCTAAAAAGTCCACAAAGGAATTAAAACCTGGTGCTCAACCAGCACATGTGCTTCACTGCTGTTTTCACACAGAATGATGATGGCAAATCATTAACTGCTGTGCAAAGATCTAAGGTGAATGACCCCATTTGCTCCTGTAATCTGCACCTGAGCGAATGCATGTTAAACAGGGAAAGGAAAATGTGTGTTTAAACTAAAAACTGCAAGCATTTGGCTCTTTAAATAAGTGCCCAGTAGCCTCGAAACAGGTGGTCTGTGTGTGAGAGATCTGGAGAGGCAGGGCTGGAGGAAGTGAGGACAAGAATGTGGTTTGCTGACAACATGGTTTTTACATAGATAAGACGATCCAACATGCAGACCCTTCAAATATTAACACAGTCACACACATACAGACGTCTGCTTGGCAGGATGTGAGTGTGTGGTAAAGTGCAGCTGCTCTTTCATCCCCCAATAAGATAAAGACAGAGAGACATGGGTTAAAAACGGCTGCTTCACAGAAATTGTACATTTTATCCAGATTCATTTAGCAGAACAAAACAAGTGAATACAGCAGAAAAACCTCCAGAGCATGATTGGTTAATAATGCTGTTTTTACACAAAACTAGTGTTTGTTTGGCTGAAACACTGAAACAAGCTGAGTAAATTCTTTCCAACTGTCAGTCGTAGCATGTTTACCCTCAGTCGTCTGGGGACTGTGCTCAGACCTCTGCAGCTACCCTTCTAAAGGGACAGACATGCAAGCTAATCAGGCTATTTTATGGTGCTAAACTTTGGATGTCAGTCCAAACAGCAAGACTCAGAGTGGGGGGCCTGATGCCTTACAGTCAGGGAAAACTGATGAATCTGATCACGTTTGGTCCACAAGTTTTTGCTTCCAGTTTTTAACCCTCTGCGTGAGGCGTCAACACAATGGAAAGTGTGTGTTTTTTAAAATAAAAATTAAGCTGTGCCCACCCTTAGTTCCAAGTTCAGCATCCTCAATGAAAATTCGCATGTGTGGTTGTTTTGTTCCTACCACTGCTGATCTGAGACAAAGCTAATAAAACCTGTGCGCAGGGATGCCACCGTTCCTTCATCTCACTATTAATCGCAGTATTAAAAGGTGTGATTAATTATCGGTTAAAGTCCCTTAATACTGTCACTTTTCATAAAAGATTATGCCCAAACCACACAATCAGATTAGCACAACTACTGCACGGAACAAACACAAAGTTGCACAAAATCTGTGGGTTGCAGCCTGTGTTGCTTTGTTTTTATTCTCTGCAAGTGGAATAAGAAACGAGCCAACGAGGGAAAGTATGGCAGAGGAAGAGTTTTTCCTCCAAACAAGCTAATTAAGTCATCCTTGTCAAATAGAAAAAATATTATTGATCAGTCTTTTTGTGGAAGAAATAGCGTATAGCTTCACTGTTCAAACATAATTGACTCGCTGTCGCATTTAAATTCATATGTAGTCCTGTTTCTTTTTCTTTTCACATCTGTTTTCTCTGAGAGAAATCCAGAGATTTCTTTTTAAAGGACATATTACACATTAATGTACATAAGTAAAAATGCAAAATTTAAACGTGCACAGAGTTAGCATAGCAGCTAATTTACATCTCTTGTCCTTTGGTAGGTCACAGACAACTACAACACATATCTAACCATGTACAGGCAAATTGCGAGTAAAATGCCAACCGGTCGTAGTAAATCTTGCTTAAAGTGTTATCATATGCATTTTTAACTTGTCTAGCTAAATGTGTAAATTTCAAGCGCATGAAGATGGAGTGTCGTTTTTAAAAATAGATGATAAGTTATGATGTGTCAGAGCAGGGAAACAATGAAAACTCGCAGCATACCGGCCCTCGATGACCGGAGTTTGACACCCCTGACTTAGTAGACAAACAGTGAGATTCCTGCACATGTCCTGCATGTAAAAACTTCATATGTACTATTTATTTATTCTACAGAGTTAAGGTCATTTAGCTGGAATCAGACTATTTGGTTACTTTACTCTGTTACTCTATTATTTTACTACGTTGCCATCAAAATATAGAAATGCACCAAACTGAAAGATCTTTGCATTCAAAACCAGCTAGCTCAAAGATTTTCATTTTGACTTCTTATCTTAATGATATGAGGGGTTTTTATTCTATTAAGACAAAATAAGAGGATGCTGTAACATACCTTGAAAGAAAAAGAAAGAAAAAAAAGACAGAAGAAGAGGATTTAAAATCAGCCATATTGGATCACTGCAGGAGGAACAACCATATCATGGACTGGGACAGCGTAATGTTTGTGGGATCGGAGGGAAACAAATTAAAACACTGGATAAAGGAAGCAATCAAGATCGGGAAGTGGGCTGGAAACTAATGAACCAGGACGAAGCAATGTACACCTGGGATGCCCTACTCCAGAGACTGCCACTGGGCAGGGGGCGTGGCCGCGGACCTGACAGGTTTGTTGGGACGGTCACACCTCCGAAAAACAGCTGATAAAACGTCAGCTGACGTTTCTGAGGAAGGTCACAGGTGACAGCCTAAACATGTCAAGGTATGTTACAACATCCTATTATTTTGTCTGGAGAAAAACCCTCATATCAGCTTTCACAGCTGCTGTTTGATTCACAGACTGCACTCCATCAGACGCCGCGTCTATTTCTTGTTGTGAAAATGCATTTCCTGCTGAGAGCTGAATACATTTATAACTGCAGAGAAGGTCTGGACCCAGTTCTCTGCCCATTCTTCACAACAGCTTCATTTTTATGTATGAACAGCAAAACAGATAAAAGCTCATAAAAACTGAGAAGTAAACGCTTCATGTGAAAGCTAAAAGAGGAGAAATAAAGTCTATATATTTGATTTTAAAAATAAAATCACTTTAATAACTCAAAAGACGAAGTTTATGAAGAAAACTTTTTAAAAAGCCCTGCACATATATGAACTGTAATAAGTAAAAGATTACTGTCTATGTGAAAATAATTGCATTATATGAGCTGTGAGTATTAAAACAACCCTGCAGGTCATCCATCAATATTTGAGGAAAACTGGTTGAGATGTAGTTTTGTAAAGGAATATTTTTGGTACATCAAACCATGGAAATAAGAGTAAATAGCCATGGGTAACAATATTTACACTGGAAATCCATTTTTCTGACTGTGTCATTTTAATTCAAACTGCTTTTTCTGTGCTTCAGTCGTGAATCATAACGCAATAACAATCATGTCTGATCAGCGTCCGCAGTGGAATCACTTTTCCTGTTAAAAATAAACAACACGCAGGAAACCGAAGCAGGGCCGAGGAGCTGTTAGCAGCCACACAGTATACAAGCTCATCCAGGTACCAGCTCTTTATTTCACCCCCCCAAACCCAACTCTGTTGAGACTGCGACTTCCTGTTCAGCTCTGATGATAACACATAAGCCGACATTTTTCTCCAGATCTGTCAAGCAGCAGATGCTCACAAGAGAAAGTCTGAGGCTTTCGTTAAACGACTGAAGGATCTGTTCAGAATATGCCTGTTCGTCGTGGGCTGACTGCAGATTTTACAGAGAGGAAGATGAAGATGTGAAAACAATGTGCAACTGAATGAGATCAGTCTACAGGTGCAGTAAGAATGCAACAGAATTACGCATTCATAAGTGAGAGATTAAATGTATTTGTCACAGCAGGAATTAGATGCATTACATGCAAAGCTAATAGAGCTGGCATGAAGAATCTTTCTGGCTAAAGAATTGGAGCAGCAGAGACTTGACATGCATGTCAAGCTGCAAGGTGAAAACACGGCACTAGACACAAAGAAATGGGCTTAGAAAGCGGGGCAATTCATCACCGTCATTTTCCTTTTTGTAAAAAAAAGGGAAAAAGTGAAATCAGATGTCAGTTGTGTTGTTGATATCAAAGCTAGTTGACCTGTGGGAGCCATTAACCTGATAAAAGGTATGATAAACCTCCCCTTCACACGGTGTTATTTGTGTTGATTTGCCTGCATTTGGGTTTGTTTACGTGATGACCCCCTCCCTATATTCAACTGTTTTCCACATGAGGATGTAAAAAATATATGAAAAATGAAAATAAACAGCAAATCTGTAAAAATGTAGCAGCATCCCTCTTATCACTCTATCTGAACCCAGACAGCTGCACACAAGCAGCAAACACACACCGACTTTTATAGGAGGACACAAGATCATAAGCAAACATTCACTCCCACTGAGTCTTTGAAACAACCTTAATAATAATAAAAAATAAAAAAAAAATCATGTGGTTTAGATTATACTTTTCAGATTTATGTAACTCAAACAATTCTTTCAGGTGGATAGGGAGACAAAGATTGACAGCTTTAACTTCAAAACAGAAATGTTGTTTTAAAGTCTGCTCAACTCTGGGGCTTCGCCTATTTTTGAGGCTATGTTGGGAACCTTTCTGCTCCATTGCACCCTTACACCCACACAGCGACACTGTCAAAAGCTGAGAAGTGATAGGAGAAAAACACACAGAAAAGATAAATAAAATTTCAGAGTTCAAGGGTTATTCCTGGACTCATACAGGAGAGTCTGATCGCAACAGACGATTCACAAGCAGCTTTTTGGGATTTGACTGACTTGTCAGTCAAATGTGGCTGACAAGAGGTCTGAATGGAAAGAACGTGCGTAGCTGGTTTATGTTACTATTTCGCTTTAGATGTGGTATGATGGTGCATAAAGGACAGATAAAAACCACATTGATGAGGCGCAGAAGGTGCATTGGATTAATTGTCCTAATCGCTTTAACTGACTCCGCCCATGAAGTGGGTTCTGCAGCACATTATCTAAAAAAAACATTTAAACAGATAATCTTTTAAAATGTATTTGTGTACATTAAAAGGCAAACACATCCGACTTTAAGCCAGGGCGTGATCAGCCAGGAGCAGCTTCATCTCCAGATTCATTTCCAGGCTGGTTATGGACCAGAAGTCTCCTTCTCTTTCTCCATCATCTCCTGCTTTTCCTGCAGCTCAGAGCTGAGATGCTGCCACGCGAGGACGAGAGTCTTGCTAAAGGAGGGGTCCGCGGTAGAACCCCCCAAAAAGGAAGAATAAAGACGAGGACAACTGTAGAAATTGCCCAAGCTTTTGAAGAGAGGCTATGCAATTGTTATAGGAGTGTTGGGCTTTTGGAAAGAAATATAAAGCAGTATATTACCGAAGCCAACCTGTGTCTGAAACTGACGTCGGAGTAAACTCAGCACTACCCACTAGTGGAGGAATTAACAACCATGGCATTGTAAATGATGCATGAAAGTATGAGAACGGCAACATTTGAAACAGATGTCCCTATTTTACGTAAGGAAGCATAAATGGGCCTTTATCCAATAAAAATCAAGGTCAACTAAGGCTTTGTCAGGACAAACATGATTTGTTGAATGTTCCAACTGATTCTTCTAATAGTTCTAATAATTTTGTTTCCAATGCCATGGAAACGCTAAATGTGCCATTAGATGCATTAGTGCATGATGGTCCAACCCTCCCAACACACACACACACTTTTCGGGCACATTACAAAAAGCACTTGCAGGTGCATTTGGTGCCACCAGTGTTTTTGCACTTTTACCTTAATACCATGCAAATGAATTCAGGTAGAAAAACTTAGCATAGCAAATAGGCTGAGAGGAAACGCAGGTGCAGAAGTGAAAAACAGGACAGAAGGGTCTCAAAACAAGTAGAGGAAACTGGGCCTGCAATATGCAGTTTGCATTTCTCCCCAGTCATTATAAAGCCAGAATAGCTGCAAATAAAACGTTTTCAATGCCCTGCCATTGCATTCTTCACTTTATCTGTTATTTTGTTGGTTTGGTTGGTTTTTCTGGCTCCATGGCATTAGTCAACACAAATATTTATGCAATTAGCCCAAAGGAAAAGGGCGCTGTGACACCACCTCAGATAAACCTGTGATATTTTAGCTCAATCCCTCTGTGTGGTGATTCAGTTATGCAGAAAACTGGGGTTTTGTTGCAGAAATACCTTTTATGCCAGTGGAAATCCTTCCCAGGCACAGCCCACGAAGCCCTGACATTTCTGTTTATAGAACCTGTTTTCTGACCCGTGGTGTTTTGGAACAAAATCCACCACCTAACCATTTTTTTCCACCTCATCTCTTCGCACATTCTTGATGCTCAGAAGGGGACAATATCCTCCACTCCGCTTAGGGACCAGTTCTTCAGGGATCCGTGACGGATTTCCTAAGCGGTTTAGTATTTCTACAACCATATATGGGTTAGTATTGTGCTGTGAGTGGAAGGATGCTGCCTCACCCCTCTGCTCACAGAGGAGAGGTTTAATACTTTTTCCCACAATAGCTAGATGCAGCTGCTACAGTGTTTGCATAAGACATTAGGACACTGGAATAGAAAAGCTATTTGTTGGTAATGAATAGCACACTCTGCTTTGTCACGCACACATTCAGATACAGTATCCACCTCTTTGTTGAAAGATCAGGGTTCAGAGGTTTTCATCTCCATTTGGAAGACTCATTCTACTAGTAGGGATGAGAAAATTATCTTGTCAAATCCAATTTTTCTTAACTCTTTAATGGAGTTCCCAGGTTCCAGTCCATCTAAAGTCCATTTTACTTTTAACACAATCTAAGACAAAGCTGTTTACAGAGTCAGGTAAAAAGGAATCTGAGAATACATTTTTCAGAAAATGGTAAATCAAAAATCTTCCAGCGGTGGATAGGGGGCTATATTTTTATCGCTAAAGTAGTTAGCACTTCTTCCTTTTTGTACCATTTGCAGACAGTATGTAGCCCTTAACTATTAAACTGATGCATTTTCTTGTTTAATGAGTGCTGGACTGCTTTGGTTAAAACCAAAGAACAAAACTGGTTGTTTAAACTAGCTTCCAACTTAAAATAAATTCAGCTTCATTTATAAAAATGAATATAATTTACAACAAAATCATCTCAAGGTACTTTACAGACATAATCAATTCAAGCCAGTCCATTTGATCCAATTATACTTAATCCATATTAGTTCAGTTTGTAATAATAGTTATTATGTAAACCAGTTCACAAATAATAATAGTCTAATTGCATCAAATCTTCTACTTGATTCAATCCCTCGCCCTGAGCATGGGGTGATGGTTGACAGTGGAAAGAGGAAAAGAAAAACACCCCTTCCGCCTTAAGCCTTCCTACATCACACTGACCCCTTCATTCCTAACGAGCCGAGCCAACACTGACTCACTGACCTGGGGTTATATAATGAGTCGCTTCCAACAGCCTGACTGGTGCTTAACACGGCTCTGCGTTGATAACACAGTCAACAAACCGAGCAGACTTACAAAGCAACACTGAACACTGATCAATATTAGCTGATGGCCATCAGGAGAGAAAAGGAAACGATGATGAAAACTGAGGGGGTATAAAAAAAAAATCTATATTTATGACCAACTGGAAATCAACCTGGTCCTGAAAGTTGAATAACAAGCCAACATTTTACAATAAAATGTTACAATAAGACAAATACCGAGGTTGTCATGATTACTTTCTGTATTGTAAAGGATCGAAGTTGTGTGTGTTTCTTATTAAAGACATGTTATTGTCTCAACAGCAGCTTGTATGTCTGCTAGCGCTGCTCCTCAGGGTTTGCATCTTCAGCACCACAAAGTGATAATGTTAACAATGACTGTTAAACACAAGTGCATACAACTCTAGCTGATATACTGCACTGGACTGTACTTTTATTTTAAGATCAATAAGATGTTTTATTGCTTTATATACTGTGCGTATAGACACACATATATTCAAGGGTGGTAAACCATTGTTGTCAATTACAACGGTGTAATTAATGTGCCTACTTTTGCAAAGAGAAATCATCAATCTTTGGATGTTATAAACAAGTTCTCCCTTATTACTTGTAATACAGTTTTATGACAGGAGATCAGGAGTTTTGCATTAGTGAAAGAAAGGAAATGCTGCCTTTGGGGATACAGAAGCCCAGTCCAAAATGTTCTTCTTCTGGTCCTGGGAAAGGGCTTTGATTCCCTTAAGAATATTAAACCATTTCATTCTAATGGTTATTGGTGGCTGGACAATGTTGACTCAAGCTTGGCTCTGCCAAACAAATGACCAATGATAGTTTTTCATATATTGGTTAAAAAAAAAAAAAATTAACTCCAATCAATCACAGAGGAATTCGTGATCATTCATGTTGTGGGTCATCAGTCATTTTCTTTAGCTACCAATCCCCCATGTCCCCTGACAGCTCTTATATAGTTGATAGCCAGAAACTACAATTTACTGCTGCTCCCTTAACACCTTGAATGACAGCAGTCGATAGTTATAAACAACTTTTAGCCAAAACGCCGGAATATCTCATAGAAACAACCTCAAATTAATAATGAACTTCACTGGTAACGCACCAGCTGAATTTAAAGTAGATCAAAGCAGCAGCTGCCAAGAAAAAGACAAAAACCAACATACTGGCAACCTGGCACAGCAAAACATACAGATCACATAGCAAGCACACTGACACCATCTATGCATTTATCTCTTTACACAGTGAGCAGTTCACTTCAAGTCTGATGTTACCTTCAAGATGCATTAAGTACGGTTTTTAAATTCATCCTCCAAAGAGGAAAATCTGCAGTCGGTCTGTTCTGAACATGAACTGTGATGCATATCTGAAAACTAACAAACGTGTCAAAATCCACATCGTGTATGAATCCATTTGAAATCAATCCTGCTTTTTTTCCCACTTTTACAAGGAAAATAAGTCTGCAGAGAACACAGTCACGCAGGGTCATTTTTACTTTTTTACATCATTGACTTTCTAACTCTTCCTGTCACAACTCCCCGTCGTGTGGTTGGCTTTAAACAACTGAATGAAAATTGATATGCATACATTTATTGACTCAACCTTTCTCTCAAATGAAGGAAGCAGCCCAACTAAGCTTGACCACAGCTGATTCACACAAAGGCAAACTAATGAAGACTTTGTGAAAGGCAAATTGATTTTTCTCCACCTCCCTCCATTTCATCCACTGCCTGCTTCACTGCAGAGGGCAGACGGCGGCCGGGCTTGAGCTCATCACTCATTTGCTCAACACGATGAGGACTGAGCGTCAGAAAATGCCAGACAATACTCCCCCTGCTCCACCCAGAAATTTCAAGCTGACAGAAAGGATGATGTTTGGAATCATTTTGGCTGAATTGAAGGGAAATCTAGATCTATCACTCTTCACTAAAACACACATTTTAATAACTTCAGCCTTTAAATTAGAGGACTAATCTAGCTGTTCCCTGAATGTTAACTAGAGTTTAAATGGAGAGGAGGTCCCAATTTATGGCATGTTGCATGTAGAACCCATGCACCACCACAGCAGTGTACATTTTGGTGAACTAAATGTGGTATCTATTAAGTTCGCCATGCTGTTGTCAGGTCAGGCTTTTCAGGCTGTGGTGTTCCTGAGAGTAAATTATTCATGCGAAAGGCAGAAAGGGCTGGAGCTCACTGATAAATTTACATATTTATTGTGCAAACTTCACAGAAGTTTCCTGTTAAGTTTGCACAATAAAGCTGTAAATTTATCATCGAGCTCCAGCCCTTTCTGCAAGTCTGATGTCCACTAGCTGTAAAGCCCCTGATTCAAACAATGCTGGATGGCTTCATTTCAGTGAATTACTCAACAAGGCAGTAAAATGTACAACGATTAGAGTAAGACTGTATTTCTGATTAAATAACATATTTCCATTAAAGTTCATTGTGTCAGCGCATGCACTGGTACTTTGCTGACACCACAACTCGCCTGCACAGCGACCGATGCGGCAGGTTTAACAGCAGCTGAAGCCGCACAGAAATAAAGGAAATCTTCATTTATGTTTTCTACTTTTGAAATAACTTGTTACCCAAACATACCTGAATAGTCCTTACTTCAATAACCACTGAAAACCTGCAAGATATCATAAATATTAATAACAAAAACACGTCAATTTGACAGTCTGCTAAAAACTCAATAAAAAGGACATCAAACATGAATAGAAGAAAACATGTTTTCCCTTCAAGCTGTTTAACCACCCAGGTACAAACAGTTCATGGAAAACTCTTCATCTATTAAATCTGCAATGTGTTAACTCCATGTGTCTGATTTTGCTACAGACGTAAATATAACCAGCAAAAAAAATTGGTGAAAAAGCCGACTGACTGGTCCGTTTACCGGCTTTTTAACTTCAGTCTTGTATTTGGAGGAAATGTTAATGTATTCTGGACACAGTCAACTCAAACCTTATCGTCCTGATCTCAACAAAGCAATTCAAGCTCATTTTCATGTCTCATTAAGTCGGAAGTGGCTTTGTGAATTTAGTTTACAAAGTTGATTTTGGCGAGTCAGTTTAAAACTGAGGTGAATTTCGTTTATGTTTAATCAGCTGTCGAGCTAAATCCCCGTCCTGCTTGTTGCTGTTGTATAAAAGCAGAGATGGGTAATGTTGGTCCTCAAGGGGCCGCAGTATTACACCGTTAGATGTTTTCCAGTGTCAACACATGATTTAAATGAATAAAAATTAAATTTTTACTTAATTAATCTTGATTAGGAAATTAGCCTCAGGTTTTTACACATCCCTCGATTTACAAGAGAGCAGTGGGCAGCCATGTTTTGGAAATCGGGGTCTCGAACCCTCTCTATAACCACTGGGCTACCACTCCCAGAACTGAATGGGCCATCATGCAGAACCTGACAACAAGCTGTTGGATCCATTTATTTTTAAGTAGGTGTGCTGGAGCAGTAAACATAAAAACCTGCAGGACCAGAGAGGCTCACCACGGCATTAAAGGGTCTTGTTTGGTCAAATTCTCCAGTTTAAGAACGCATGTTCTCTCTTTTTAAAGTTTGTGGTGATACCCAAAGCACCAAAGAAAATTTAGTTGGTTTCACTTTCTTTTCTCTTTATGATTTCCCAAGTTCACAGAACGACGCAGCACAACCCTTCAAACAAAGTTTACAAAACACACAGTCATAAATACAGTATTAAACTCCCTCTATGTGCTCAAGCCATACAAAATCCATTTAGATTAATTAATTTCAAAACATACAGAGCGCCACTGCATAATTACCAGCATCTATTACAACACACACATTCAAAGGCACACACACACGCTCCTCTCCTTCCTCCAATGTGTTGGGGTGGCTGCAGAACGCAGGCTGAATTATTTAGCTTGTGTACTTGGCTCGCTTCTCTCCACAGTAAATTCAACTGGGCGCGTCGCAGAGCCGAGCCCGAGCTTGTGTCTGAGAGCAAAGAGGAAAACAAACCACAATAAACCGGAGTTCAAGACGCTGGGGGGAGAAACGCTAGAGGCGCATTGATGAGCTACTCCCCCATCCAACTTTTCTTTCTAGAGAAAAGCTACAGGAGTGCCATATCTTTAAAGAAAGAAGCTGATGAACTTGTTGAAGATTTTAGTGAGGATTTCTATGTATCAGTGTCATTTACAGAAGCATTTTTTTACAGGAATACTTGAAGGAAAGTGGTGCACAAGACACGCAAAGTTGCTCAGATTAATTCTGCTGTTATAAACATTTTAATCCCCATGTGGTCATTAAATCCGAGAGTTTTAATTCCTCTTTAATTCAGAATAAAAGTTAAATACTCTTTAAAATGCCCTCGTAAAAAAAACCTAATTTCAAATTAAAAGAATTAATTCCGAATTAAGATTAATTCTCTGTGCATGTTCGTTCCCTGGTCCTGG
>CM047996.1:22439534-22467903 GCA_026261665.1 Melanotaenia duboulayi | reverse complement strand
TTCCAAGCCAAGCTTTTCATTATTACTTCAACTGCTACGTCTCCAAAGCCTTCATCAGAGTGAGTGAAAGCCCAGGCTGCACACCACTGGGATGTATGGATCCTTCAGAGTGTCTTTAAATTCCACCAGACAAACAGATTTAGCTGATTGTAGGATTGTGGTGGTCACTCTTTTCCAGAAAGGGGCCCCTGCAGCTGGCCCTTGGTCCATCGCAAACAAATCACTCACATACTGAGACACCAAACAGTGCGGGGCAGATGCCTGGATAACTGGGTCAGCCGGTGGTAAAGTTGAGTGATAAGCCAGCAACTCAGAGCTTTATCTTCAAATAATTTAAAAATCCATCTCAAGATAACAGCAGGCCACCAAATATCAAGGGAAGCATGTAAGAGTGTGTTTGGTCAACAGAGTTATTTCTTTACCAAACAAAGGAGAGCAGAGAGCGAGTGGGAGACATCAGCTGCAGCTGTTCCTAAAATATCTGCTTAGCAATCAAAGTGAATAAATTATCTTGCTCGTTATTTTCTACCACAATAATGTCGGCCTGTTTGTTCCTTTAATAATCATGCACAAATTTATTAGATGCTTATTTTTACAGTTGTGTGCAGGGGCAAAGCAAAGCATGACGCTTCCACTAGCATCCTCTTTAACTGCATGATTGGAGCATGTGTCAATATGAAGCCACAAAATAGAAAAAGCCCTTTTCTTTCTTGGGGCAGTGGTAGCCTTGTGGTTACAGAGTTGGACTTGGGTCTGAGGTTCAAGTCTCCGGGCTGCCAACTAAGGGCCCCTGAGCAAGGCCCTTAACTCCCAACTGCTCCCCGGGTGCTGGAGTCTGGCAGCCCCCTGCTCCTAGCAACTATGATGGGTTAAATGCAGAGAAAAAAAAATCCCAGCTGGGATTAATAAAGTAGAATTAATTAAAATTCTAACAGCTTCTGATCACTTTACTAAGAATAAAGTTTCGTTAAATACTGTTCTCAGGTGCTCCTCATGATTGTCTGCTTTGTTTTGCTACAGAGGCTGTAGGATGTTTTAGTTAAGTTTCTTTAAAGGTTTCTCTGTTTCAGTTGTACAGATTTGTATTTTTGTCTCCTTTTTCTTCTACTCACATGCCCCCTTTTTTTGTTTCCCCCTCAACAGGTCCAGCATCAAAAGGTAACTTAAAAATGAAAATATATAGATAAATAAATGAAAAATAATAATGATTAGGCAGTATTAAAGAATGGCAGGTAGTAGGTGAAGCAAAGACAGAATAGTTTGGCCTTCTCAGGGTCCACTGTGCCCAATTATCTCTACCCAGAACATAAGTACCTACAGGTTACATTCGCCTCATCGTACCTTCTGCCAACCACAACTGTAAGACACTGATTGATAGCCATGACTGCAGAATGTAGATAAAAATGAAAAATTACCTCTGCTGACATTTCTCATAACTGATGTTTGTATGTAATCATTTGAGGCGTTACTGACTCTGGTATGTCAATATTTCTCCTAAGCTGAACAAATCTGTCAAAACAAATATACTTTCTTCTTGCAGGTTCATGTCAATGTTGTGCTGTTTGTACCAGGAAGATTTTTTTTTTTTTTGCTATTGCAGATCATGTACACAAGCCATTTAGTGGCGTCTGAATTCAAAGCTTCCTCTCATGATAATGTCCTTAATTACACTGAGGAAACTGTCATTAACCATAACACTTAAACAAACCGTATCTCCAACTGTCTGCATGTTTACTTTGACCCAAAAAATAAGAGGCAGTCTGAAGAGGATGTCATCCAAAATGACCACCCTACATGTTTGATTCTTCTTTTTTTTAACACCAAGTCGCATGAAAGACAAGAAATCAAAAGTCACTTGTGTCAAATTCTAACACGACCAAACTTTGTTTAAACCAACGCTGAATCTTTTTTTGACTGTTAACAAAAGTGATCACCAGCTGGTACAATTGGGAATTATAGTATTTACTCTATAATCCAACAAAATACACATAATAATACCACTATATTCCTCCTAAAAATGCATTAACCACAATATGAACATGACTTTATACTGCTTTATTAGCAAGCCTGGATATGCCATATCACAACCTTCAACCTATGGGCCCACTAGCTAATCACGTGACTGACTACATGTAAATAAAGCTCCAAACTGAGCACATTTAGCCCAGTTTCTAAATACATCTAAGCTGTCATACCGGTTTAGATCTGATGTAATATTTTTGTATTTGGGACAGGTGAAGCAGCAGGATGACAGCACACTCTCTGTAGTCAACTGAAAGCACCTCTGAGATTTCCCCAGTGGGCTTTCCACTTGTTTTCCTCTACATGTTGTATATTGAAATAACATTACCAGACATGCTGCAGGCCACAAGGTTTTGCTTATGCCTGTGTGTAAAGTCAAATGAGCCACCGCATAAATAAATAGGACAGTAAGTTATATCTCCAATTAGCAATAATTACTGACAAAGTAATGGTATGACTCCACCTTCAGGTTGCTAACTGGGCAGTACATTAGAAAAAATGGGTCACGTATTATCATAACATAGGGAAACTTGTGAGACTGGTATGGCAGCCTGGAAGGTGGTTCATGCATTCCTTCCTTTCCTCCAGGAACCGAGGGCTACAGAGTATCGTGGAAAAACAAAACGTCACGACGAACTCCGCTTGAAATCTATCGATTTAGTATCAAACTCCTTTAATATCGTGGGGCGACCGCGAAACATGTCCGAAAACCTTCATCCTAACTCTGCTATAAGCTCTTCGCATATCGGCTTTGAGTAAAACCCTATAGTGTGCTTTGGTGGGTTAAAATAACAAGTTGTAAACTTGGCATACATGACGTCCGCTGCCATCCACCGTACAAGCACACATTCATACTTGGGAGTCATTACATTACTCACTTCACAGGTTGGGTGATGAGCGGACCGTGAATGCATCCTGTAAACGTGTTGAGTCACGTTGTGCCATTTCTAATAAGTGCTCTAACAAAGATAGAGATTGTTATGCGGAATTTGGCTGCAGTTTCTTCCTCTACAAAACCAGTGAGTAAGCTCAACAGATCCTTACCTCTTTGATTTTAGCCCGTCGCTCCCTGGTTTCGGGGTTTAGAGGTTCGTGTCCTGTCGCCCCCGGCGGGCGGTGGTACTCAATGAAAGGTAAATGATTGACATCATTTCCACCTTGACCCATACTGTCAATAACTTTCCCCTTATCAATCATAATATTCACTTGAATTTCGTCAGGCAGCTTTTGTAGAATATCCTTAGCTTCCAGCAGCGCTTTTTCGTGGTCTTTTCTTATTTTAGCCAGGACCCTGTCGTCGTTCCCAGCAGAACCGAAGTCGCTGCTGTCTGGACCGGTGCGGGTGTTTGTCTCAACCGGGGGAGAATGGAAGAAAACTCCGCTTAGCAGCTTTGACGAGTCCGGTAGGAAGAAAATAGCCCCGAAACACAAGGTGATAAAAGCGCTGAACACTAATAATAAAATAAATTTCTCTGTCAACCTGAAAGAAGTCGGGCTGGTGGACTTTCTGTTCGGGGTAGCGGTAAAAGGTAAAAGAGTTGCAACTGGCATTTTCCCTCTTCCTTCAACAACTTGTGCAACACAAAAAAATGGTTTAAAACTGTCGGTTTAACTCACGCAGGGCTCAGCTTTGGCTTATTCCGTTCAGAAATCCATTTTCTAATTATATAAATAATCTCAAATGGAAAAAATACAGGGGTAAAATCTCCGGTGAAAAGTTGTGGAGTCGAGCTTAAGTCCATACCGAAGACTCTCCGCAGACAGACCGAGTCCAATGGCTCACACAGACAGGAAGCAGCGATAGATAGGCGTGACTGACAGCCGTGATGAGCTAATCACTTTCTGCCCTGTGAGTGGTGGGAACTGTGAGGGGGCGTGGCCTCTGAACACCGAGTATAAAACCTCTTGACAGCCGGACTGAACGTTTCATCGCCCTGACATCGTCCAGAAAAAAGGCGATATATCACTTATTTTTATAATAATTCCACTTTTTATATGTTAAATAAAACGTTATAATCACATTTTATATTAACCAAAATGTTTTATTTAATTTTTTTTGTTGTTGTGCCAGTAAAGCCCAGCTGTTGCGCAATATTATATACCGGTGAAATACACATGGGCGTTTCAGAAAATCCAGAGGCTGGGGTAACTTCCGACCAAAAAGGCCACCTATCTCAAAAAACACTGATGTGGCACACACCACGCTATAACAAATGGATTTTTGACTTCCAAACCTTTAATTTAAAAATGAAAAAAAGTGTAAATCTACCAAAAAACATTGAGCAAATAAGTAAATTAGTATCAAGTTTCAAGTCATTTGTCACATGCACATGCAGGATGGCAATGAAATACATACAATACATGTAGCCGAGGCTGTGCACACTAAATTTCCACTAGTAAAAAAACAAAAACAAAACGGCAATTAACTTAAAAGACAATAAATATGAATATAATAAGCCACAGTGCAAGATTGTGCAGTGATGTGCATGCTATACAGACTGACTATATATGTATATATATATATATATGTATATATATCAGGTTAGTTTGTTTATTCAAGTGCACCATATAAGTAAATTCAGAGATATCATCTCATGTATGCAAAACATAATGTTAATGTTTGATATTGCATAACTCTACTTGCCTACTTCCTACCTGCTGTTAGAACTTACTGTCTGGAAACTGTTAATTAAGATTTACAAATCTTTGGTTGTAGATGTTTTGTTTTTTACTTTTCTCTCTATTTTGCCCTTATTTTTTGTTTTCTTTTTTTGTTTTTTTTTTCTTTTTGAATGCCGGAAAAATAGGTCCACTTCCTTGTTTTGGGCCATAATATTCAGATTTTTTTTTTTGCAGCAAATTATAGGATTGGGCCCCTCTGAGGAGGTTTTGAATCTGAGTAAGCTGCTGCATTATATTTTCTAGAGTGGATCATGGATTATTGGGTTCTTGCAAGACATTCAGTGCTGACTGCTTCATAATTTTAAGCAGCAAGTTAGTGCATAGGACCTCCTTAAGTACAGCCGACATGTTACTAACTGCACAGACTGAGAACACAGAAGTTCAGCATTGGTACTTGTTTTGAAAAAAACACTTTGCAGGTAAATCTCTATTATTCCCACCTTTATACAAATACAAACCAATGTATGAGAGGCATTGGCACCACTAAACCAATAAGTAGTATTACTAGGACTATATACTGTAGACATACAGTGTTCACATTTCCTTTCAGGAAGGCTTGTGCAAGTGCAAAATAACCATTTCTGTGGAGCGTATTCTGCTGTTCTTCTACTGCAGAGATCAACGGAACAGCTAACACCAACTACCTTGTTGTGGCGTAAACTAGCATGCATTTCCACAGGAGGATTTTTTTTTATCAGCGTAATAATTACCCGTCCTTCAGTTTACAGTTCGCTTTAGTAAATGAGCCATTTTGCCGAAGGAGCTAACTGAAATTATGATGAAAGAAACCCAAATCAGTACAGAGTGCATCAACCAAATGATGCAAAATGACTATAATTAACAACACTGCATACAAAACAGAAAAAGACACAGTGATGCATTAGGATTGTTGGATTAATGCAAATTCTTAAAAATCTTTCTCCACCACAGGCTGCATTCCTCGTTGGTTTACCCTCTGGCCCTGTCATGTGTCTTTCGGCTAGACCTTCAGTCCTGGGACCTTGTGATTTCTTAGAAAGGGTGTTTAGCTTCAGGCCCATTACTAACTCATAAGCAGGTAATGAGGGAGAAGCTATGAAGTTGTTGGTTGTTTCATTATACATGCGCAACACTAAATCCTATGATCTGAAAATGATGAATCACTCACAGTTATAATTAAAAATACTTATGCAAATGAATCCTCTCAACAAATAGCTGACTGGCACTGAAAACTTCCTGCATTACAATTGTGCAGTGCGATTATTATTCAAAAGGTTTAGCAAATGGACAAAACCCAGCCCCACAATGCACAAGCACATACATATATGCATGGCTGGCCATATTAATTATGAGATTCATAATCTTAGAGTGTGGGGGGAATGTGAGAGATAAACACTCAATCATTTGAATTGTCTCTGTTGCTGAGTAATAAGGAGCCGGTGTTATGTGCATGAAAGATGCCATTTAAACTAAAATAAAGACTGAGATGAGGCACGGCTAAACATGAGTTTCATCAAAAGGAGAAAATAGAAATCACTCTCAGACTTCTGATACAGTTGAGTGTCTGCTCCTGTTTTCACTGATTAATTTGCCCCCTCTGTGTGACTTGAATGTAAACTTATTTGTTTGCCGCTCAACACTTTGTCCATTGAACAGCTGTTGTCCCACATCAAGCGTTAGGGTGGAAAGCCCAGTACAAACATGCAGACGGAAAGTCTAATCTGGGTTTGACAGATGCACGCTGCTCTACTGAAGTTCTAATTCTGGGATGACAACTGGTCTAAATGCCGATACATGTCCATATGATTACTTTTTCTTCCCGTGATTCAAGCGTAAAATGAAACCTTGTAGGAAATGTATGACACTTCAATACTGAATCAAGTCTCCTGTGGAAGCAGCTTTCACAGCCGACATTCTTACCTGTATTGTTGCATGATTTTTTTTTCCCTGTAGGATTTGTGCTAAACCTAAGGAGCTGGTGATAATGTATGTATCACAGAAACACAATTTTCTCTGCTGTGTTGTAATTTTCTTGGTAAAGAGGAATGTATAAATCTTTGTTGTGAAGAAGGCTTAAGGCACAGTGCTGGTGGAGGAGAACCCCAGTTTTAAATTATCCCATGTAGAATGATGTGAAAAAGAAAGTATTATATGAACACATCTCTGAAGACATCCTTACTAGATCCTCCTGTTATTTCAACAACACATGCAATAGCACACATCATGATTCAATAGCTTTTACAGCCTCCTTTAGCAGTCATAAATGCAAGTAATGGTTTTCTGTGTGACGTAATCAGCCTCTCACACCAGAATGACGGACAGCTACAACTGCTTCTTTAAGGGTGCTTTCACTGGACTGTTAGTCTGTTTTAAACAAACCCTGGTCTGCTTTCACGGGTAGTACAGTTCACTGCAATAGACTGAAATTATATAGCACTTTTCTAGTCATCTTGAGCACTCAAAGCACTTTACACTGCATGTCACATTCACCCAATCATGCTCAGCACTTCTACTGTTATAAGCCGGGGCTGGGGCGGCATGGCTCAGTGGGAAGAGTGGTCGTCCTGCAGCCCAAGGGTTGTCGGTTCAATCGACCCAAAGAGCTCATGTCGGTGTGTCCTTGAGCAAGACACCGAACCCCTAACTGCTCCTGATGGGTCATGGTTGAGCGCCTTGCACGGTAGCTGCCGCCATCAGTGTGTGAATGGGTGACGTACATGTAAAGTGCTTTGGATAAAAACGCTATATAAGTACAGGCCATTTACATATTAGTGCTTTTTCCTTTTGAACACATTCATACTGCGATAGACACAGCAAGAATCAAGTGGGGTTCATCATGTTACCCAAGAACACTCTGGCATGTAGTCTGGAATCAAACCACTAACTTTCAGGTTGATAGACGACTTCTTGAGCTAGAGCCGTGCAATGTGAAAGCAAACGGACCATCCAGTGAACCGAAGATGTGATGTGGGACATGTTGCTGGATAGCTCGCTGTCTTTCCTTCTGCTCATACTGGACAGTTTCTTATGAAAACCACATTAGGGTTGAAGACCATTGTCATCAATGAGCCGGATTTTCATCTTCTTATTTCTTGGTTTGTGGTCATTTTAACGGAATATTGCCCCCTAGCTAGCAGTTGTAACTGCTTGATGTTGTTTAGGCAGATTAGTCATTGCAGTATGAGCTAAGCTAAGGTGTGAAATGTTTTGAATTCCTGGCCTAATATGAAGTGAACCCTATGGACTCTCCCGGTTAAGATCATTCCTGCTGCCTTTTTTCTTTGACATATTGTTAACACACATCTGACAGCTCCAGACCAGCAAGAAGCAAAAAGTAAGAATATCTTTTTTTCATGTTCTGCTTCTACTTTTGACTTAGTTTTTGTTAAATGAATAAAGACAGTGTAATATAAATAATGACATTGTGTAATATGTTCCGACCTGGTAGAGACCACATGGTTTATTTTCAATTATGCTTTGATATGTGAAAGCATAGAATAAAAGAGTGTGGTTCATTTCACTAATAGATATTAAATTCTTGGCTCCCTGGGAGTTATTTTAGAAACGAAGACGTGTACTTCAGTTTTTAGTTCAACTCAGTTTTATTGAACTCACCAGTAAAAGCTTCACATCAGCCTCAACATGGCAATTACAATTAGTACATGTGGCATTTTTTGTAGTTTACAATATTTCTCATTTCCCACCATAAACTATGATGACAGCACGTCAACAGTGGAGGCAAACACGCCACTAAATCTACTGATGTCAGCAGTCCCACATAATAAAGACCCAAATTATCCGTCAGACTAATGTAACCCCACTTAAAGAAAGTGAGAAATTTATTGTGTACATAAAGCATGTCTGATTTTAAATTCATAAGCTGCTTTGATGTGTATGTTCAAAGGAGATAAACACATTAAGCCTCAAAACGTGAAGCAACTAAATGTCAATTTTTATTGCATTGCAATGAATTCTGGTTTGTTTTAGCATTAATGGATGCAGACATCACTTTCTCTGTCTCCCTGGACAGATTGTTGGTACTTAATAACGTCTTCTGTATGAGACTTACACTCTTTGTTTGTGAGAGACTGACAGTAAATAAAGTTTTTCTCTGGTGCAGTTGTCACAGGATTTTGTATTAAATGCTTAAATTGCAGCACTGAAACTGGAAGATCTGGATATGGAGCTTCACATATATTAGGGTGTTGAAAGTTAGCGGCACAGATTACATAAAAAAAACAAGGTCGGCTGTCTGCAGTGAGCTGTTTTCATTAATATAATGTAAAGCAGGAACATGTTTTTTCTTATCAGTGTCTATGGGGAATAGAAAAACCCGATTGCTCCAAGCTAGATTTCTTCAAGTGAATGCTAATTTCATAGCTACATATGGAGGTTTCTCACAAAAAAAAAAAAAGCATGTGCATGAAAAACAAATTCATGATGGGAAAGTAAGAGCAGCAGAACTGCCACTGAGGTTTGTCATCAGGTGTCAGTTTGTGACAAGTTTGGATTTCATACGCGGATACTTCTGCCAAACTTTTGAGTAAATGTTAGTCTAATTTATGCTGGAAAGAAACATGCATTTAGTTTTTTGAATAAAAGAAATATTGTCACCCAGCTTAAGTTTTGTTTTTTACCACATAGACCAGAGAGTAAACATGGTTGCACCTCAGCAGACCCACATCGTCACATTTTGAGTCTGACCTGACTTAACTGTAGCTTTGTGTGCATTGTGGAAAAGCCCATCATCTCAGATAGACCTGCAGCAGCAGGAAAGACCAGCAGCCGACTTAAATGCTCAAATGTATGAGGGCCTTAGATCCCTGCGTAAATCCAGACAAACCTGGAGTAAAGAACCATTGCAGGTTTCTTTAATAAACTCCCTGGGACTCTTCTGTTTAAGCAGATCTACATAACTTTCAGAATTATGACATGTTTGATGGCAGGGTGACATTTTATACACAATTCCTGGAGCCAGTGTCAATGAGCAGATATCTGAGGCTGAGAAACCACACTTCATAATTTTTTTTTCCATCCTGACACATCACTTGACAGCAACATTTCACTTTATGGCACTGCGCTGACATACTGGCCGTTTTGAACACACACCATGACTGATTCTGCAAAGTATCCCAGCAGGACATTGTCAGAGGAAGCAAAGAAAGAAAAGAGAGAAAGGGACAGAGCAAGAGATAAGACAAGACTCACCATCGGAGTGACTTTTACTGGCTGGAGAGAGCTCAGAGAAGAGACCGGATGCAAGATGGATGCTGAAATAGCTGTTTTTAGGGGGCGCCAAAGTAAGTTCAGCAGTGGGGCTTTAAAACAGCACTTCTGAATTTTGGCAGATTTTCNATTAGGGGGCGCCAAAGTAAGAAAATCTACCAAAGTTCAGCAGTGGGGCTTTAACACAGCACTTCTGAATTTTGGCAGATTTTCTGACTTTCGTAGATTTCTTTTCAATGATGTCCTTTCGCAATTTTTTTGCTGAATCAGTCACGGTTCGTTCACAGCAGCCAGTATGTTGATATCCAGTTGCTGGCGTCAGACACTGTGCTATAAAGGGAGGTGCTTTGCTTTGTGTTAATCTGGGCTAGAAGAAAAACAAACAGTTGTGAAATGGGGTTTCATAGCCTTGGGATGCTGCAGGGCAAGGACAGGAATGTGCAGAAAGAATGTCAGTGCGGCATCAAAATAAGTCTGAAGAACCTAATTATTAGGTTTGAAACATATGTAGAGTTGCTTTAACTGTCACATGTCCAACTCAATGCCTTGATGTTTCTCCCATCATCTGTTCTTTTTCTTTGACTCTGCAACCTGCACAGGGATGCTGTAAAAGAAATGCTCTGGAAATGTTCCAGAGGAGCAGCGTGTAATAACAAAAATGTCTATTTTTTTCAGACTTCTTGCAAAGTATTTGCGACAACATGTAAACTTAGGAGTAAATATTCAGATTTGCAGCTTCTGACGCATCTGCACAAAGCTGCCGCTTCATTTTCCTTTTAACTGACCTGTTTGCTGCTGTCCACTCATTTTTTTCAGTATTGTGTGCACACTAAGACACGCTGTACTGATATCAATATCAAGGATTGTTGCTGCTAATTTTGATGTGCTGTGAAGAAAACATCAATATCCCCAGTTTGCTTTTTGAATCACATTTTGCATCTTCAACTCTAGACACTCAGATTTCCTGTCATGATGTGTTTGTGTGATCAGCGACTGCAGAAAAACATCGGACCAAATATTCCACACTTTCTCCTGAACATCTCCTCTCTCCTCCAAAAAAACAGCTACATGGATTCTTTGCTCATGCAGGCAAAAACGTGTAAATACGCTTAAACATGTGACCTCTAGTGGTCATAAGAGCAACTACATGTACTACATTGTGTAAATTTGTCTGATTTTAGCCATTGGCTGACTTCCATCTGTTGTTCAGGCTGACGTAAAACAAGTCTTAAATAATACAACATAGATACATACAATAACATAATGTACATTTGATCCCTATTATTGCACAGTCACCGTCATAAAGTGCTTTACAATCAACAAAATAATAAAAAAATTCCATAGTGCAAATTATATTGTGTTAATTAAACAGTTACAGATTACACATGATTACACACCTACACTAGACAGTAAACCACAATGATGATGAGACAGAGGTTTCTTATCTAGTATTTTTAGAGCTTCCTTGTAAAGAGATTCGAGAGGTTTTAATGTAGCTGAACCTGTAAAAAAACGCGGTCATCTATGTGTGAAAATATGACTGAATGCAAACATATCATGGAGGCACCTTCGTCAAGGAGTAAACTGTAAACTAAACAGTTTTCGAACCTTCTTGATATGTTTTTATGATGCAATGTTGAATCTAAAACAACCTTATCATAGCACAGGTTTTAAACCTTAAAAGGTTGTAAACAGAATGTCATTTTCCAATCAACTAAAGTTAACCAGAAAGTCTTGTTGACTAAATGTTACCCAGAAGTAAAAAAAACTGTTCTCATAACTGGATTAAAAGCACTGCAGAGAAGAGTGCCACCTATTCACACACTGAAGAAGCAGCTTTACATCGCCTCATGCCATGGAAATGCAAATCCAAGAATATTTAACCCAGAAAATGGAAAACCTTTTGGAACGATTTAAAAATGGATGGTCTCTGTAACTGGACGGCTTATTGAAAAGTTTTATTGTCTCACAGAGAAAAATTAATGATTTTATTTTCTGTCACCATGTGAAACAAGACAAAAAAGACCAACTGTGAAGACACGATTCATTTGAGAGCAGTGATGTGTACTTCTGTAAATACACCAGCAAATAACAAATAAATAAAATAATCTCTGTATAATTACTTTCTTTTTATTGGTCGTTCTAGTTGAAAATGTCCGGTTTACATCAGTATTATAAGTCAGTGCTGCATTGATGGTAATTAGTGAGGAAGCTTCCCACGAGTCTATTAAGCCAATATTACTAATATTGTCAGCTGAATGTGCCCTGAGTATTCACTGTCAGCCAGTTTGCTGATGTAAAATAGGCCATGCAGCCATCACGCAGCTGTTTGATGCTTCGTCTCTTCCTCTCTTGCCACAGTCCAAATATAACCTCGCCCCAATCTGATTTAACCAACGTGGTCTCATCCCCCAGGCGAAATGGACTCATTTGTGCAGAGAAGAAGAAAAAAAAAAAGAAAAGAAAGAAAGCTAAAAAGAAGAGAGCAGAGATGACGGGCAATAGATGGTCCAGAGGATGGAGGGATACGAAGGGGAGGGGAGAGTAGTGAATAGAAAGTGCGATGAAGAGCGGAGAGAAAAAAAAGACAAGATGTGCTCAGCGAGCGAGGTCACTAATTGGGTTGAGACTTGTAGCTCCCTGCAATCCTTTCCCCTTGTTCCTGACAGAAATCAAATTATTTAGAAATTCTTTAATAAGGGCAGAAAATATGTCAGTTTACACAGTGAAAAAGTGTCCAGTATGAAGAGAAAGTCAAGACACGGCGTCGTCTCTGCTTCATTACAAGTTCTTTGTCACTGTTTGTTTTTCAAAAAAAGTTTGATGTGATTAAATTACTTTTATTTCTGCTCATAGTTCTGGCTGGAGTCTCACAAACCAAAAGGGCTCTTCTCCCCGACTCAATAAAAATCCACCATAAATCAAGTTACCTGCTTGTGAAGTGTTGAATCAAACAGTCAAATAAACATAATTTCATAAAATGACAGTAGATCAAAATCTTATCAGCAATAGCAGCACACAGTAATTTGCATTGAGATTTAAGGTTTATTGCAGATCAGTGGGCGGCATGGGTTATTTACTGGAACCAGTGGTATGATCAAAGCTTTATCTTTATTTTAGATCATTTTATTTTAAATGTATATATTTAATCTAACTATAAATTAGGATGCTTTTGAACTTACCTATTCATTATTATTATTTAAATAAAAAAAAAGATGTATACACAAACAGCAGGAAATTTCTACCAAGGAAAATGGACAAACATTAAAAAGAGTCATTTCCAGTAGTTTAGTTTTAGTTTGTAACATAACTTCGCTCAGCTGATAGTTGCATCTTCATTTCTCATCCTTGCGTAATGTTTTTCTATCATTTCTTATTTCTTCTACTCAAAGAGAGACGATGACTCTGTGCTCGGTTTGTCTTGATGTTGGTTGTTTGTCGACTATTTTCTCGTCCTTATGGGTTCTTTTCTGTTAAAATTAAATTAATTAATAACATGAAGATGAAGAGAAACACACAGCTGGTTAAACTCTGCCCCCATTAAAAGCAACAATCTTCTTTCTGTTCCTTTCTGCAGCATCGTCTCATCTGCATCTCCAGCTGTTAAAGCTCCAGTTGTTGTGAATTTAAGAAAAAGGAATATCACAACCTTTTCTTGTTGAACAGCAACTGCTGAGGATGTGGAGAAAGCACAAAATCAAGACAACTAAATTGAAAAAACAAAGACATTAAAGATAATGTAGGACATTCTCTGTGGCTCCGTCTCCCCCTGTCATGATAACAATAATACTACACAGTGTATTCCAGTATTCCATTACAGTAATATAATGCACCTTTCATGTTAATCATACTGCCTGTGCAAACTATTATCTCTTCAGTATATTACCTTATCATGCTCACACATCTGCACACATCACATCTGTAAATATGCATCTTGTTTTAGCCTCTGCCATTGTGCATCTTCTATGTGACTCTTTTAAGGGGAATAAAATGATTCTGAACAGCAGGATCAAACCTTTAACTCCCACCTTAAGATTTACAGACATTTCTATTAAAATCATACACATCTGCCTGGAGAAGCAGAATAAACGTTGGTGTGTAACCCACTAATCCCGACTGAGCGGAGGTAAGCCTGGACAAGAATCTGCCTTCAGATCTCAGAGAGAAAAAAAATGATCCTCAGTTTATGGAGGATATCTTGACGCTGTTGAGCAGATATATATTGTTTAAGTATTTCTTTCTCTCACTCTGAATCTTTCCTATTTCATATCAGATTGACATTTTCTGGTGGAGAATACATGTCAATGTATGTTATGGTGTGGGGTTGGAATCTGAGCTCAACTGGAGTAAAAACAAATGTTTTGGTGTTGGGGAAATTACAACTGGACTCCGACCTTGATCTGCAAAAAAGAAGACAGAACAGAAGGATCAGTGGCCCATAACTGTTATTATCACCCCGATGAATGAGTAAAATAAAATAACTTAATGTTTGTTTGAGCCATCGAGTGTTTTGGAGCAGGAGCCCTTCTCGGCCTTCGGGGTTCCTCTCTACTACGTCATTGTTGTGAAAATGGACTTCAACCTAAATCCTGTCTTGGGACAAGTTCTGAATCATTTCAAATTTGTAGACCATGACAAGAATCCGACAAATCTTCAGCAATGCAGTAGAAATGTACTTTTTATTAACAAGAAGGCTTTAATTTAAGCTGGTTTGATTAAAGGTTGTGGAAAAAAACAGATTCCTGCTGAGCATTTTTGGGCTAAAAATGTGTCTAAAAGACTTCTTAATGGTCTATAGATGTAAAAAACTGTGTTAAATTTCAACTGAAAGTCTTCCAGATGTTTATACTTTATACTGAAGATGTTGATTCAGTGTTTGCATCAAGCTGATATTACACCAGGACTGGAAACATAAATATAAAGCTTAATTCTTCTAGTTTAATTGTAGTTGTTCTCAGGCCAGCGGAGATGCACAGTCCCGCCACAGTATTCTGTATTTTCCCCAGTCTCTCCTCCTCGTGGGTAGTCCTAGCAGGCATCTTAAGAGCAGTGGCTCTACTCTGAGGGCCTCCCAGATGACTTTACGTCTCGCAACTAAGGGAGATTTCGTTCTTTTGTTGGTACCAACAGCTCAGGTGAAGGGATTGACCGGTAAATTGAGAGCTTCACCTTTCAGCTTAGCCCTTTTTCCTGCACAACTGATTGATGCAGATCCTAGATCACCGTGGAAACCCTCACTTGAGTCCTCTCCTTGAACCACCACCTTATGGAAGTAGAAGGGTTTGCATGTTCTTATGATCCTAGGAGCTCAGTTGTTGGGGCTTATGTCTGGTAGGGTCACCAAAGAGGGGTTCAAAAAGACCTCATATAGAGAAAAAAAACCTTTGGATTGCACTTTCTGTTGTTCACTGGAGCCCCCAAACCTAGTGGCCTGGCCCTGAAGAGGTAACGTTGGTCCCCCATGAGCTCACCAGCAGTATGTGGGACCAAAGAGGTCGGGTGCAGTATGTGTGGACTGGGTGGCACCTCAAGGCACCTTCAGAGATATAGTCCATTTCACTGTAATCCAGTTCTAATTTACTACCAGTTAAATCAAACTGATTTTATAATCCACGTTGGTTTGTTTAGAAGAGAGGAGAGGAAAAACCTTCAGTAGAACCAGATTCAGGAAGGCCGACCCTCTGCCGGTCAAGGCCTGACTTTATTCTTGACTGTGCGCGATGACAGCTTCATCCACAAAGTAAAATCACTCACGGCAATATAGAAATGAAAATGAAAGAAGAAAGCAAATGGCAGAAATCTTTCTCTCCTCAGAGCTTTGAAGCTGTAATTTAAACAGCGTCATTTCAACCTCACATTAGACAACATTTCCTCAACAGTCTGCTGACCTAGCCATGAGCTGAAAGATCTCCTGCCACAGTGAGCTGCATCTATATAACCTCTCTTTTAATGGATTTCCCTTATAACCGACAGTGTGTGTGTGTGTGTCCCAGACCTTGAACTAAACCTCCATCTACCATTAGTTTTGTATGTTAGATGCAGCACTACCGCCATTTTATTAATGCAAATACGTCATCCCCCGTATGTGGCTCCAATATTAATGTTTCTGCATGTATGTGTGTTTTAGAGTGTGTAACATCAGCAGCAAACCAAACACTCAACAACTCAGCACCTGCAGCATCTGCCACCTACCTGCTGTGCTCACAGTTTGACTGTAATTCATCACTGCAGCTTACACTCTGCCATCATTTCCAATTATTAGGCCATTAGCAGACACGCATTCACACCGAACAATGCATCAATTCCCATCACTTCTCCACGCTTCATGACTATAAGAGAGGGAAATAGTTGGGGAGTTTTTTAAAAATACTCTTGCTAATCTCTTTAATAACAGAGAATTATTCTGAAAATATGTCGAGGCAGTCTCAAGCTAAAGGAAAAGTGTTTGTTTTCCTAAAATGACACAAAAATTAGAACACAATCCAATTTATTTCTGTCATTTAGAGAAGAAATAATAATAATAATAATAATAAAGATGGCTTTTGCTTGAAGATGAACCCTAAACTGATTGTTCAGATGCTCATTCTGTAAGTAGATATGCAGGAAAAATGCTGCATTCATGTTTTTAGGTAGAATTAGAAGAGAAACCTGTGCAGAGGGAAAACAAACAAAAAAATCTGCTGTTCTTACGTTGTGTTGCTACCTCATTTTTCCTTTGTGTAAAGTATTCAGGTCTCATTGACAAACCGTTTACATGCTTGTGTGCAGATGGACACAGTTTGTGCTTTGAGACGGTGCATAGCTTTCACAGAAATGCATCTGCCCTGCTCTACTTTTCAAGGACTTACCTGGGAAACAACACATGCTCAGAATTCTGTCCATGCCAGAGAGGCAATGCTTTGTTCCCAGAAAGACCTGTTTACTTACCAGTTCCATGCCAAGTACTTCTGCCAAGATCAAAGCCACTGCAGCTCAGTTTAACTTCTAAATAGAAGAACTCGCTTCAAGTTTATGTTATGTCCACACCACTGAGTCAGTCTTTTTGGATTAAAGACTGTTTTATTAAGCAATTATCCATCCATTCATTTTCCTCTCCTTGTCCAAGGTAATGTTGCAGATGCAAGATAGAAACTTCAACATCCTTCTCCCAACTTACACTTTCCATCTCCTCCTGAGGGGTCCTGAAGTGTCCCCTGGCTAGAAGGGATATATAATTCCTCCAGCTTCAGCTCCAGTTCTAGTTTGACCAGTTTGAATCAGATCTCAGTTGACTAACCGTTAAACTAAACTCACTTTATTGTCTTTGCTTCAGGCTCAGTAAAGAATAGCTTAATTGGTTAGGGATGGGAAACATGCAAGCTTGTCTTGCATTAAACACTGATGTCTGTCCACCTTTTTCCTTTTTTTTTTNCATGTCTGTCCACTTTTTTCCTTTTTCTTTTTTTCTCCAAGTTTCCACCTCGTCTACAAATGACACATAAAATCATGTCCAGGAGCACAAACAGATCGAGACTAATGGGAGCTTCTGAAATTGCTGTGAGACTGTGGTGCCAATAATCAAATGCCTAAACTTTTAAACAAGTTTGTAGAGTTTAGGTCTCTAACTGTGCAGACAGTGAACTTGCAGCATTCTGTGATTTATATAGTGAAAGGGACACCTCTGTAAGGCCTGGCAGGATGCAGGCTACAGATCCTGGGATCCAGGTTCGGGCTTCCATTGAATGCACCAGTCTCTGTGCATGTCATGGAAAGTATCCTAAACTTGGGGATTTTTGAGTCAACAGCGTGAGGTCTCTGTTTCTTTGGAAGTTTCTGAGAAGTTTTTGTTTTGCGGTGAGCCTCATTGTCCTTCTACAGGAAGCTGCCATAATGTTGTCAGGTCTAATGTCTCCATACACAACATTGTCAGAACACGATCAATGTTTTACCGTCATTTTTCTTTACTTTTAATGATCAAATGTGCTGTTATGATGCAGGCCCCTATGTTATGGCATCTTTGTTTGTCCTTACTGACCAAACAGAAACATCGTAGCCGCCCCAACTTGGCTGCTGTTAGCATGTTGATATGTCTGAGAAGCTGCGACAGCTTTCTTCCCAAATAGAAGCATATTTTCCCTTAAACACAAAAAGCCCTTCCTCATTCAGTCTCTATACATGGCAGTTGAGTGGAATAAAAGGTGCAATAATCCCATTTTAATATTGTGGTTGTTCTCAGTATTAGCATGTATTTTTATGTTCATTTTCTGTACCGCTTAGTCCATTAAGAGTCGCGGGTAAGCTGGAGCCTATTTCAGCATTAACAGGGGAGAAGCAGGGTACACCCTGAACAGGTCACCAGTCCATCGCAGGGCAACACATAGGGACAAACAACCAGTCACATTCACACTCACTCCTTGGGAGAATTTAGAATAATCAATTAATCTAACATGCACGTCTTTGGACGTTCACAGTATCGATGACTATTACCTTTAACCCTATAATGCCGTATGTATTATATTTGATGCATACAGTTTCTGAGACCTTTTATGTCACTTTATGGTAAAAACTTGGCTGAAAACCCTGTTGTACACAATCTGACACTTGTCTTCTGCCCCCTGGTGGACACAGTAATAATACAATAAAAAAGAAAAAAGAAAAGAAAAAAAAAGAAAAGTTGATAAGGAAGTCTAAAAGATCTGGGATAAAAAGCTGAGGCGCTCTCAGAATATTTCTTTTTCTTATTGCCTCGCTGCTGTGCTAACAGAGATTATATTAAATAAAGCAGACAGACCAACACATCTCCAGCCCTGAGCACACTCATGCCCGACTTCACATTCAGGGACTTCAGCCAACAGTGAAGTCTCATGAAATATTCCATTTAAATGATTTGTGTTTGCTGCAGGCTTACACAGACACATTGACCACGTCTGTGTGAAGGCACACGTGATTCTTGGGTTTATCTGTGTACACTCGAACTGGAAAGCTTCCCATTGGCACAGAGGCAGCAATCTTGGCTGCTCAGTGTTTATTGGGATCATATTGCATCATTGTAAACAATGCATGAATTCATTAAGCATGTTGTTATTGTGAGTCTAAATTATTTTCAATTCTTACAGAAAAATCCTTTTTAATGCTCACAAAGCTGATAACAATGTCCCTTTCCTCTAAGGGAGCATATAACTGTAAACAGCAGCTCATCTTTCTGCCAAGTATCCTGATCTGGGACGTTGCGTATTGACATGTGGTCATGTCATCATGCATGTTTGAACTGCATATTCAGCCTTCAGTACATATCTTCTGATGCATTTAGTGTCCTCTTTGTACATGAGTTGTGGTCCAGCCACTGTGGTCCGGCCCCAAGGGCCACATCATCCATCATCTGCTGACAGCAGTTGCACAGATACGAAGCAAAGCTTTTCACACTTGGCTGGTCGAGCTGCATTTAGTTAACTGTTCTGATATAATGATGGATGTCATGTTGGGATGAAAGGGCAGATTGCACATAATGCTCACAACATCTTCAGCAGAAAATTGACAAGAAACCCGTTTGTTTGACATCTTTGCGAGACATCACGATGACAGGTTTACAGAAGGTTGCCCCAAACCCACCCAAGGCACCAGCAGCTTTATTGTCAGGTAAGATGCACACAGGAGAAAATGATCTTCGTGTTGTTTTTGTGTAACGTCTGCAGTAAATATAGTAACAGAGAACTGATAAAACAAAAGTAAAGACTAACGTCCATACAGTTTATAACATTGGTTTAATAGAATGTATTGAGATTATATAACTTTGTTTTAAACTATTTCCTAGTAGTACCAATCTAAAATAAGTCATATGAACTTTGGAGGGCAAAATGTTGAGTAAATTAATTTAACCTGAATCCATCTAAGAACATGGGAAATGGTGATTGGAGGTTCACAATGATCAGGAGTAATTTACTGTATTTTTCCATCCTGGCCCCCATGAGAACTTTCCTAGCCCCGCCCCTGCATAGCTGAAACATAAATTCTTTCTACAGCTACATCCTTTCGTCAGCCACTGTGATAGAGAAGGTCCTGCCAAAAACAGTACTTTGGGGTAAATATGTGAACCATCCTCCTTTTCAGCTGAACAATAAACAAACGATCAGCTGATCACCGACAGCCATCGCTGCACAGAGACGACCAGAGATCCACTAAAGCAGACACGTTGGTGCAAAACGCAACCCGGCTATCGCAAGTTTAAAAAGTGCAGGTGTGGAATCCTCTCACCGGGAAAAGAGTGCGTGTTAAAACACCTTCATTCTCCATGGGGGTGACATCCATGACTCCCATAGGCTGTATATAAAAGAAGGGCGGAGCCTCCTGATGTCACCCGTAGGCTTCTGAAGAGCTGAATTGAAGCTTAGTGGGCGGCTCCCACTGTCGCCATCTTGGCAGTGTCATGCATGTCATTATTCCCGGAAAATCCAAAAATGGGCAAAGAGGTGGAGCTGAGAGGGGGGCTGTGAACATTGGGGTGGATCACTGATGTCTATCAAACTCCGAGCTGCCTGTAGCTAAGAGCTAACTGAGCCAAATTGGATTTAATGTGAGCTAACCAGCTTACCAAGGTATGTGGGCTAAAGCTAAGGTGCACTGTTAGCCAGAAGAAACCACAGCTGTGCTGCACTCTCCGTTCTTTTCACAGATATTGGATACCTGTCATTCAAAAGGACACACCCTATATATATATATATATGTATATATATTTCTCGAAAATGGAGTTGTTTGTTAATTTCTTTAAATCAAAGTGGTTTTACCAGATTTGACCTTCCTACTGGAGATAGGTTAGGCATAGCCTGAATAAAACCTACTCCCTACTAGGATATGCTCATATACCCTAGTATGGCTAATCTAGGTGACTAGGTTAGCCATTTTGGAACAAAAAAACCAAGATTACTGTTTAGTCTTGGTTAACATAGCCAGCTAAACCAGTAAATCCACTTTGTGGAATACCCCAAATCAAGATAACAGGTTGGGTAACATGGAAAAACAAAAGAGAAAAGGAAAAAAAAAAGAGCGGGAAAAGAATAAATAAATGACTGACAATCCTGATGTCTGTGTTTAACTTTACGTGGTGTCACCAGTTTCATGTCTCATTAACACGGAGGGGACTGATCCAAACAATGTTCTTCATGGGCTGGTGATATATTGAATGAATGTCTACTGTTTAGAATTTTGCTCTAATCTCCCCATCTGAGTAAAAGAGGCGAGCTCATATGGTACATGAACGGACTTCCACTGCTGAATGACCAAACGTGATAGCTGTTTGAATCCACTCAGCATTTGTTGTGTTACTCAGGGAGGAGGAGTCCCCCAGCAGAAATAAACAAACACAGAAAGGAGCTTGTCTGTCCAGAAGCCTTGTATTTTAGGGCAGTACCACAAGTTGTGGGTCCCTGGCACTTCCAGACATTTAACGCTGTGTGTTTTATATACTGAACACTGTCCCCTTAAAACTGTTTTATTTCTCTAAATTAAACTCTTCTTGTATGATTTTCCCTCCATCCTGACTAGCAATAAAAGTCCTCATTACCAGCAGTGGCAGTATGACACAGCAGGGTGTGTTGGTGTGTGGATCATTAAGGTCAAAGTGTGTGTGAACCACCACAAATCTGCTTCTGAGAGCTTTGTCAGGTGTTTATCTCTCTTTACTGACTTTGTTAACGAGGTGGAATCATAACTGAGCAAGACGGTGAGTAGATGATGAAAGGAGAAGCTGAGTTTATAGATCTATGAATGGTGAGTGCTCATCAATGTGCAGACAGACAGACGGACGCGAACCCTTTTCTGTTCCTTCTGCCTCTTTCATGTGTAAGAAATAGTTTGCTGCCTCTGTCGATAACATGCACTCAGACGGGTTTATCAAAACCCAAAAGACCTTTCTGCTCCTACTTTTTCCACACAAAGAGGGCAGAACACACATGCAAGTGCAAGAAATCTATGTTCACCACATATATGTGTGAAGATTAGAGATCAGCATCTCCTGTTAGATCTGAGTAGCAATGTGAATACAAAGTTTAAAACCAGAGGACAGAGACAGGAGCCGGACTAGTTTGGAGCCAACATGGTTTTGTGACTTGAGGTTTCTTTGGTTCTTAGTGTAACAGGATAGATTTACTACCTTGACTGCAACTGACTGGGCAGATACCAGAGAGCAGTCTTTCTAGAAAAGCATGATTGTAGATGACAAGCAGCTGGAGGCAGGCCGCTCCACTTCTGTAATTAACCAGAGGAAGAGAAAGAAGGGACCCATGTAAAGACGGGTTAGTTTTTTTTATTTTATTTTTTTATTTTTTAATTTACTTTCAAAGTCCAACAATGCTGTTGATGTCATGGTCACATCGCCATGTAGATCATTAGAATCTTCCACACCTGCTACGTGACAACTTAACCTTTGTTAAGCCAGATGTTTTCCTTCTGCAGAGCGTGGATGAGAGGTGAAATAACAAAGTTCTTTTAAATAGAAGCTTCTAAAACTTTCAATTTATGGATTTCTTTTGAGGCACAAATACCTCTGTTATTACACTTTACAGGCAGATGGAAAGGTTTGATGAAGCTGCACACGACACATGTAAGGTCAGGAGACCCAACAAGTCCGCGTTCACCACGTTTAATTTGATTTACTTCGTTTTAGTTGGGATCAGGTTTTTAGAACCACTTGGTTAGAATTAAGATGATCAACAAGACCTCAAACAGGTCTATAATGAAATGTTGATGTTAATGTAATGTTATAAGTAATGTTATATTATAATGTCATATGTTATATGACATTATAACACTATGCATACACACACACACATACATATTATATATATATATAATGTTATAATGTCTATAAACAGGAAGGTAAAACTCATAGTAATGCTTTTACATTGGAGAAAAAAATATTAGTGTGTATATATAGAGTATATAAGTGTTTACTTTAGCATTAATTGAAATATGTTAGAAATAAAAAGTACTTGGTTGGTTGGCTAGAACTTAAACACAGTCATTGTATTTGTTATTGTCTGCATGAACGACTGACCAGTGGTATCATTATTCGTAGGGATTCAATTTTAGAAAAGATGATGGCTTGCATTAAAACCAATAACATCTGTTTTTTGATTAGTCGATGATGATTCTCACCACCTGGGTAAAAAACAAACAATTCAAAAAACAGCTGGACACAGGAGCTAAACATAACGTTGCTGTGATAGATGACATAAAAAATAAAAAATAAAAAATCATGTTAATCAGCACTCATATGAAGATTTTTCTTCTTGAGTATTTCACTTATTTCACAGACTGTGTTGCCTAGCAACACAATCCATGTCCTCATCATAAAGCATCATTAAATCCTCCATGTTCTTTCAAACTTAGTCTTTTTCATTTTATTGTTTTTAATATTTATTAGTGCACATTTTCGCAAGTCATGCAGGAATTGCAAGCAAAGACAGTTAAGCTCTTGTTTCAGTCCGGGTTAAACGGTGGGTAAAATGGACCTGGACACTTTTCTATTAAAGAAAAAGCTGATGAACCAGCCTCACATGAAGTAGAAGGTCACACTGGATGATGATTTTACATTTCTCGTATTTGTAATCAGCCTGATCTGGATAATCCACACAGTATAAGCAGTGTGCCTCTGACGACAAACACTGATNATATTTGTAATCAGCCTGATCGGGATAATCCACGCAGTGTGCCTCTGACGACAAACACTGATTAATTCTTTAAAGTGACAAATCTGATCGCAGGGATTGTTGATGTGAAAGGCTGATTAATTCAATGTGAATTTTGTGTACACATCCGTTAGAAAACAACAACATACCGCGTGACTCTCTCTTTGACTGACAGAGGGGTTGATGCAGTGCTTGTGGATCTGGGGTTATTACTTCAACTCTATACTGACGGTGAAGTTTATTGTCGAGGCTTGTACATATTGTGTTACAATGACCTCGTTGTGGCTGAAAGATGCAAAGTCAGCATTGGTGGAGCCAATAAAAGAGCTGTAAAAAGACTATATCAGCTTAGTCAGCAGAGCTAGCACAAATAGCAGTTGTGTATATCTGTGTGTGTGTTTGTGTGAAAAGTCTTTACCTATTGACTGCTACTGGCCAGTGAAGATGGACTGCAAGCTTATCATTGACAGTCGACAATGGATCTCTGTGCAGCTGTGACATCGCTCTGAATGGAGCCGAATGTGTCGGTCTGTTGTTGTGAGATAAATCAGATCAGTCAGCTTTTACCAAAGCAATCATGTCAATTTAAAGATCAGCAAAATGACAGAAACTGGCTACAAAAGCTTCAAAACACAAGATTTTTTTGTCACTGTTTAAAATCTATAAGCAGTAACATGCATGGCCACTGATAAATATATGCTAATTGGTGGTGAAACTGGATGCAAATTCAGGTTCATCCCCCATGGGTTGCATACCCATGATGAATTAAGTAGCTCTGCAACCAAAAGGTCTATTTGAATACTTTTGAGGGAACGCGTGTGGGATTATGTGTAAATATGTTTTACTGGTGAAGAAAAAATGAAAACGGCACATGGCACAAATAAAAATAGTTTCAGGCTTGACTAAGAAACCCCAAATATTTTAGAAAGAACATTTCTGTGTCATGATTCAGACGTAACTCAGATCAAAGTAAAATATTTAAACATGGTTTCTATTCTAATTAAGTTAAGCAGAACAAAATGACAGATTTTAGAACAGATAAAATAAAAATCTTCAATTAAAGTACCTCCAGTTTTAAAAAGCTAAATCAAGTAGAAAGCATCTTTTCAACATAACAATGAAAATAAATGTGTATTCAAGTAAAAATAAGTTTGATGTGAGTACATGGCATGTAATGACGTGGAATATTGTGAAATGCTTTGTTGCTCCATAAAACGTGAAACTGCTGAAGGAGTTAAAATGAGGAAGCTGAAGTGGAGAAAGTGCTTGTGGTAACGGTGAACAATACCAGTAGCTTGAGAAGATGCAGCGGTAATCAGCTGCACTGTATCACACCATGTGACCATATTTTACCAGGAACGTTGTTTCTGGTCTCTACATCTATGCCACCACGTTCTGGATCGTCAGACATCAACACATATTATTGTTCTGAAAGCTTTTGTTTTTTCACATCATCAATAAAGCCTCTCGACTCGTTGCCGGTTGAGGTCATACAGGATAATCCTAAATAAAACCCTGTTGACCATTTTCTTTATTTTTTACATTAGATGACCAATTTAGTCGTGATAAATAGTCAATTATTTCCCAAAATTTTGATCTTCTAATAACTTTTCATACATTTACATGTGCTAACTTTTTCCCAGTTTGTGCCCACCAAAAACATAATATTTGTATTAGGCTTAGACTTTAGATTTGAATACTTTTAAGGGCACACTTGTGGGATTATGTGTAAATTTATAGTTTTAGATTTGTATCAAAACTCCCCAGTAGCAGCTATTTTATTTGACAAAGTTAAACTCAACCTTGTCCTCTCTTCTCACCCTTTTGTGTTCACATCGCAGCAAAAAAAATGTTTCTGATGTGTGAGGAGCTATGAGTACTAAGAGTGGTGTTTTTGTGACACGGTGTAAGCAAAATCTTTTTAATAGGTCAGCCAAAGAAAGCACACACAGACAATTACACGCACACACTCTCACACAAACATATACAATGTCCTATACCTTATTTGTTGATTAAAACCTGATGATGTGGGAACCACTACGTGAGCTGATGTTTTAGCTTACATTTAATATCTGTCATTCTGCTTTAACCTTAAAGTAAACAGCAATCTTCTCTCTCTTTCACACACACACACACACACGCACACACACACACTGAAGCCTTATCAATCTTTCATCATGATGATCCAAAATTAACCAGGAATGTGACAGCAGTGTCATTGCAATATTTCAGAGAGCAACAGCACTTCATTAGAACAGATAAGCCACATCATCATGAATACTAATGGGAAGGAGGCGAAGAAGGAGGAAGATAGGGGTCACAAAATATTTGCACAAGATAACTAGATTGTACAAGAATTACTGAAATAGCTGCTTTTGAGCGTAATGGGGCACCTGATGAGGAGGCACATGAGCTGCATGTATTGATTTTAGGTGAATTGCTGCTTAAAGGTGAAGCATGCAACAATATTCAAGGTGAATGACACAAAAATCTAATATATGAATAAAACTTGTGTTGCTATTGTATCACTTTAGTAAAATAACTTTTGACTTTATTGTCGTGGAATGAGGCGTTTATATCTACTTGCAGGGGGTCCACTTGCACGGCATCTGCCATATTTGTGCCAGCATTTTTACTACGGTGTCCCTGAAAGGACAAACAACTTTAAAACTGATTTTACAGGAAAATATGCACCACTTTGAAAGTCCCCCAGTTAATTATCTCACACATGTGCAAATGTTTTAATGTAATGTCGTAGGTAGTGACCAATTCTGTTGGTAACTATAAATAAATAATTCCCATTTTTCTTCTCCAAAGATCCGCTTTCATCTTATATAGCTCGTGCTTTGGTCTCTAGCTTTGCGAGACTATGGGATTTGACACAAGTAGTCATTTTTTTATTGTATCAGAATAACAAAAATGTTTCTGAACCAATCTGAGGTGTGAAATCACTAATCTAGATGCAGAATCTTCTCTCTTAACCATGTTAAAAATTGATAATAAAAGTGTGTTTAAACTTATATAGCAAGGTAAAACTTCTGAGTGCCATCATCCCACTATAAAGTGATCTAGGTAATAAAACCTTTTTCAATCTGCAAGCGTTTTACCCCACAGAGCACCAAGGTCACTGATATAAAAGTGCCTGAGTCAGTTAGATAACTGTATGACTGTTGTTTAAGCATCTAGTTGAAACACAAAACGTAGACCAGCTGCTTTGATTGAGTTAAAAGCAAAGCAAGGCAAATGTACTTATATTAGCAGAATTAGACATAGAGAGGCTGAAGATTGTTTATAGAAGACATAAAATGTGATCAAATAAGAAAACGTCTAGAAAGAAAAAATAAGAATAACACAGTCAAAGGTAAGAAGATGCAAAAGTTTCGGAGGACCTGGAGTTCTCTGGGAGTTTACCCCAAATATGGTGTATAAAAACTGAAAGTAGCTTCTCTATGTTTATTTCTAGCTTTTAGGACAGAAAACAAACCTATTCCAGTCCTGACCTGAGGCACATTGGAGAGTTCATAAACTACCAGCAGATTTAAAGTGTATTTTGGCCCTAAAATATTTAAAGCTTTTTAAAGCATCACTAGTATTTTTAAACCAGTGTTTTAACAGAGAGAAAGACTGTGTAGTGACTTCAGAGCTGGATAGATGCAATTCACTTTCTGGCCTTAGTAAGAACTAAAGTAGCAAGCTTGAAGTAATTATTGGTTCTTTAATCCTTACTATATTCTTCAAAGGGGAAATTGGCTGACTTTGTAGATGACTTAAAATGGTTGTTTGGTTTGTAAATTTATAATGAAACCCAAATATCTGGCTTAGTTTGTGGTTTTCATATTATGCACATTTTATTTCAGGACCTTTTCTTGGTCTCTGTTGATTTGGACAAAATTGTTGATGATCAGATAATGAGTGCAATATGGGACTATAACACTTTGGCAATATTGTTATATAGATTTGTGTGTCATCTGCATAGTTTCGTGCTCTGCATGACCTCTGCAAGCAGGTAAGTGTTAAATAAAAACAGGTCCAGAATAGAAACCTGTGAAGCTTTTGACTATTTAGAAATGTAATTACCTTTAGACACAAAAATAGTCACTCTCTTCTCAAAATATTTCAAATTAGTTTAGAACTGTGGCATAAAATGCTGTCCAGATTTCCACTTCTGTGGTCATCTTAGAAGCAGCACTGAGATTCTGTAGAAGTGAGACTAAAATATTGTTGTCTCAGTTTAAGTAGATTTATTTATTTATTACCCTCAGTAGATTGCATATCTTAAATTCTCAAACAAACCCAAAGAAGTCTGGAGGAAGTGAATATGGCTTAGATTAAATATTTTTCACTGTATTGCATCAGATGAATTCACCTTCAATCAGAATATTTTTATCTCAGACAATCTTCACCTGAAGGACTCAGCTGCAGATATTGACTTACAAATTAACAGTATTAACAAAAAACACATTCTGTCTCTCTAAAACAATAAAAACATGATCATTCGTAGTCTAATGTGACTCCACACTATTTGGATGATAGTTAGCTTTGTTATGCTGACCTTCTGTCTAAATATTTCCCTTAAAGGTACAATATAAGAGAATTACTGACATCTAGTTAAGCTCTGATTTCAGATGCAAAGCGCAGTTGTGAATGGAAAGTAAACAGCTTGAAATTCAATCAGTTTTTCTGTTTACCATTTCTAATTGTTTGTACACTAAAGTAAAATACCTTGTCTATAGTATTTTTTTTGTATTGTGTGTATAATGTTTCTTTAATTTGTTTTTATTTAATTCTTGTTTTATCTC
>CM047996.1:22423543-22436663 GCA_026261665.1 Melanotaenia duboulayi | reverse complement strand
TATGCAACATTATAGGTGTAGCTAATTCTAATTCCCATCTTTTAGCCCTTTAGCAGGCCAAAGCCTGTCTCATAAAACAACTTATTATGATGCACCAGTAGCAGAAGGAGATTAAGATAAGAGGAAATGTTAAAGAAATATTCTTCATCTAAGACCAGAAAAACTGTGCCAAAATGACCAATTTAAAGATTTTATGTTCCCTTTACTATGACTCCCGAAGTATTCGAATAGACAATTTTTGAGCAGAGGCCTAAAAAATAGGGACAGGGCTCAGAGTGTTAAGATATTAAAGTGCAAACTTAGCCACAAAATTTAATAAAGTACATATGTGAAATGCAATGCCCACATGCTTATGTCATTGTAAATCATCTGGTACTAAAACGTACTTCATGCACAATGCTCTGTTGCACTTGTTTAGCTTACAGACGTCACAGTCATGAATCTGGTCTGCTTTTAGAAGTTTGATGAAGACACAATAATTAAAAACAGACAAACAAACAAGAGAAATGATGGTGGGTTTATGTCAGTACGTGGGTACGGTCCTGGTTGCAGCAACCATGACTTTAGATGTTTATGTGGTTTTCCTAAATTTGCTTGTCAGAATTGTTAATAGGGTTAGGGACACAGAATATTGTGTAAAGTTAAGTATTTATGACAAATGTAGTATTTTGAATTCAATATTAAAACAAAAAAAAAGTACCCTGGACATCTCCACAAATGTACAGAATTAGCTTCAGATTAGCGATGCGCTAGCAACCGGATTTGTCACAATGGTCAATCTGCAGCACCGAGCCTGAACATGGCATGATTACACGCTATGCTTCAGGTCACCTTCACTATAATTATGTGTCCAGTTTTTATTTTGATTCCTGTGCTCACAACTTCTGTCTGTTCATCATTCTGTAATAGATCTCCGTTAGCAGTCAGGACAGACACCTGCAGTTTTTCTGTTTGATTTTACCAAATGTGTTTGGCATACAGATTTAAGATGGGAGAAGGTGGAAGGTGAAGAAACACAGCTTAACTGAATCCATGGTTTCTGTAAATTATGTATAACTTAGTCGGTGTTCAGCCTTTCAGATTCCTGGCAGACTCTGCTGAATCTGTGATATTTTGAAATAAAGTCCTTCTGACCTACAAGCAAACACTCTGGACCTGTTGGTTATGGATCAACCCATGCATCCCTACCACAGATGTTTTGGAGTCCAAGATCCTCATTTATTTACCATTATCATGCACACATTTGTGCATACTTGTGCGTGAGAACATTGTGGAACTTTCCATCTTGTGCTTAAAAATATTCTTAAATATGATAACAGCTCCAACCATGCATATGCACAGAATCTAGCAGTAGAACAGGGAAACTAAAGTATTTGATTATTTTTGCAGGCGTTGCAGCGATCTCAGAATCCACATTATTTATTTTGTGGAAAAATTACTAAATTAATAATCTTAAAAAAACAAAAAACAAAACTGATGTGTAGCTTAATTTGTTCCAAAACTTACAAAAGACACCTGTGACGGACAGGCGATAACTAAACATCACCTGTCCGATGTTATCAAATAATATTTCAAACATGGGCTCCAATGTGAGTGTTATGTCCCATATTCATATCCCATATGAATGTTTGCAACACAAAGGTACGTCGTGGACAGGTGTAAAAGGTAAACAACACGTTTTATTGAGATGAGCATAAATACAAAATAAAACCTGGAACAAAGGTAAACAAGTGTTGGGGTTTCCAAATGAAAGGAAAGCAGGGTGAATCAGGGAAGATATACAAGCACTCCTCTTGGTTCTCACTCCCGACAGTCAGAGGATTTCCCTCTACACACCCCGGGTCGCCCCTTGGCCAGACCACCCATTTATAGCTGCAACGACAATAGGTTCAGAGACCACCATACCTTTACCCCACACACTTTCAACTGAGCCATCTCGGCATCAAGGCACCAGCTTCCACAACACAGAGAATGAAACTCAAACTCAGCATGAGACCTGCCCTCTCCACAGGAAGCAGCCGAAAGGAAGCCCTTCAAAATAACAGACTAACCTTACCCTCATTTACACTCATGACAACAACAACAGCTGGTTTAGCCACAACGTACATACAACCCAGGAATCTTTCTAGGCAATGTAAAACGGAGAGTACCCCTACCAGAAAGAAAGCTCCCGGACGAGCCCCCATTATGTTATGTCCCATATCAGGGGTATGGATGGTCGCAACACAAAGGTACGTAGTGGACAGGTGTAAAAGGTAAACACATTTTATTGAGATGAGCATAAATACAGAATAAAACCTGTAACAAAGGTAAACAAGTGTTGGGGTTAGTGAAACTGCTGATAGAAAAAAAAAGGTGTAAAACCATACACAAAACCAGCCAAGTAAACCATACAAAAGTTATACAAACAANNNNCGTCAAGTAAACCATAACTCGGTGTGATTATTAAACTAACAAAAGGGACAGCAGTTCCCATAAACTATGTGACCACAGTCACAAACAAAAGCCTTACCTAGCCCAACACAAAACAACTTAATACTTAATTCAAAAGTTAACAAAATGGCAGAACACATACTAAAGCGTAGCGAAGCTTAAACCGAAAATGTGTGTATAACGAGTGTAAGCCCAAACTAAACAAGACTATAATTACGTCCCCACGGGGAACACGAACAGCCACGTGTAACCCTGCTGTGAATACATAATAGCCTAGCACAAAAAGACTACCATTTAGCACAACAAACACACAGAAAAACAAGGCAACCATATTTCTGCCAAACAAAGAGAAGAGGCTGTCTGCGCTAACCAGCCTCTCTCATCTAAGGTGAGGGGATACAGCCTGTGCTGTCCACTTCTCTCTCTCTCGAATGAACACTGCAGCAGCCCTTTATTTCCACCAAGCTGCAGTATGATTGGCTGAGCATTGAGCCAATCAGTGGGGAGGTGACCGGGGTGCATCTGATCCAGCCCCTCCGAATAGACATCAGAGCCATGCATTTGCATGTAGGATGAGCCCCAGCTGTCTGCAAGGAGTGGTACTCATAACATGAGTGTCATCACTCGATCAGCTGATCCGATCGCTGAGATCATTTCTGATCATCAGATGCAATTTTCTGGTAGAGTTCTGCTGGGATTTGGGATCTTTGTTGCAAAGTTACATTAACAAATAGACAAAAACTGCAACTGGAACGTGTTTCATGAAGTTTGTGATAACGGAACAATGTTTTACTTTTTTTCAGAGTTCAGCCAGTTTCCAAAATCCTGTTCTTCGTGTGGATGGTCTCAGATCCTGTCCTCAAAGAACCGCTGCTAACTTCCCACGTAGCCGAACTACACCTCATTTATACTATAAGATGAGGTCATCGACACGTCACCTCCGGTATTTAGGACAGCCATCTTTTGCTTATTTGTTCTGGGATTTTTTTAATTATGTTTTGCCACTTGCAGACTTGTCTCTGCACTTGCACTAGAACTTAAAATTTTTTACATTTGTCTCCTAAAATATAAATTTGTTTATTAAATGTAGTTCTGTTTTATAGTTTAGTATTGTGTGTGTGTGTGTTTTTTTTTAATACAAGTGTGTTTTGCAATTCTCAGCCACTGTAAAAACAAGGCAAAGTTCAAAATTTTATCACAATAAACCTGATTTATTTGTTATTTTATTTGTTATTTATTATTATTATTGTTTATTTATTATTATTCTGCACCATGAGCGTGTAATGGCCCAGTGTCTGACTCCTTGTCCCAAACAGCTACCAGCCACCAGACTAAATGACATAGCATTAATATGGCTGATAACAACAGTTTGTTCTACCCAGTGTCAGACTACGACATCCATCTGATGGCAGCAGAGGTAATTCATTTATTTTAATAAAAACTTTGCATTTTACCAGATTTTCCAGAGATCCAGTAATCTCAGATAGACTTTTTACAGCTGCTAAAACTATTCGTGTCCTTTTTAAAAAGTCTGTTAAACCAGCAAATAAACCAAAATACAAAAATAACTGTTTTATCTCTGCAGTTACCTGGAACAAAAAAACCTAGCCCTGAATCAAGAGAGGGCCTTCCATCATTTTACACGGGCAAAACCGCCATTGTGGATTGTCATATATGGGTAGAAAAGGGAGGACATACAGATTTTTTTTTAAATCACACACAAAAAATAAAATAAAATACAACTACTGGGTAAAACTGTAAAACTGTATAAATTTAAATGTAAAATTGAAGAATGAGTTGAAATTCAAGCACAAAAAATGAGCCAGTGAGACGTCTCTGTGTTAGAAACAAATTAGATTAGATGGAACCAGTAAATAAGGCATAAATGTCACTTAGAGTCACTGGGTTCAGCCTGCTCCCAGCAGTTCCACTGTTACTGACCTCCTTCTGATGATGGTATGTTTTCAAATGGAATCAGATTGCTTGTGAATACACTCATTCACAGTGTGTTATGCTGAGAGGAAGATGACCGCTGTCTCGCCGAGAGCCTCAGGGTGATGTGAGAACATTTCTATTGTGAGACGGAGAGAGATCATAAGCTGTGTTCATTTACACAGGAGCAATGATGCTGCGAAGCCGCCTGGCAGAAGCTGTTCCTTCACAGCATGTAAAGCCTGCTGGACCCACCTAACCCTGCACTCTGCAGAGGAATGAATCAGACGTGAGGTCATCCAGCTGCACATCAACCTGGCTCCCTGAAAGCCACCTGTAAGCTGGAGGGGCATGGCTTGCTGTGATAATACTGGAACATAAAAGCTTTAAAATGACTGCCGCTGCTGCCTCTGATTTCATGTTAGTACAAGATGCTAACATGAAATCTTTATCAGCATGCAAGCAGTGAACAATAGCAATTTGGGCAAATAATTTTTGATTAAGTGATGCTAAAGGTTTAAAAAAGTTTGCTTCAAATATGTAGCGCTGGTAGCCTCCATTAAAATGTGATTTACAGCATGAATTGCGAAAAGCAATAACAATGAGAAAGTTTAAGGAGCTTAACAAAGATGATTGGATCAGTATAAAAAATAAAAGAAAATAAAAAGTGCATCACCTTGAAGAAGCACTGTTGGATTTTGGCACATTTTCTTAGTGAGGTACCCCCTGACAATGGCAAATTCGACATCCCTCTTTCATCCTACCTGTACTCTAAGCTCTGTGTAATTGTAAGCCAGTCCAATGGTGACTCTTGTCTTATTGCTTGCCCTTGCCCTTACCCTTTTTTCTTTTCTCTCTTCCTGTGATAATGTCACCCTGCAATTCTTTGATGAAATCAGTCATGATGTGTGTTAAAAATGGCCGGTGTCTTCCACTGAAGCCTTATCTTCGCCTCAAAGACCTGGAAAAAGTCTCTTATCACCGCTCAGCTGAAATGCACCATACCTGCTGCTTCGCATCAATGGAGACATAACTCATCTCGGCATCCCTCCCTGTCCATTTTAAGACCAGTTCTGGACTGGCTGGGCTGGAAAGGAGCGGAGACACCGTCGTCCAATCCTGACGAAGGAGGGAGGGAACGAAGCCGAAGGAACTCCAGCCAATCACCTGCAAGCACTCACACAGTCACATTTACATATATTCCCTCCAGCTAACAGGCCTGGGCTGCAACAAGTGGATGCCCGAATCATGTGGAACAGTTTACTTCTTAATTTAGGATCCAAGTTTTTTAAATCACTTCTAAACAATCACCTCAATCGTTAATGCGATGTGTAAAGCGAAATGCTGATGTAAAGTTATGCAGCATATCGGAAGAAAACGTCGTGGAGTGTGAATTCTCAGACTCTGGACACTATTGGGTAACAATGGCTCCAGGAATGTACATAATAAATGTCACTGATCATAATGAGTAGGAAATGCATATTTTTAAGGTCAGATAGTTACAAGGTGCTACTTAAAAGCTACAGTGCGGAAGAAAGCTGACATCTAGTGGTAAATATGAGTGTAGAAATTCACTAAAACACCAAGCAGAGTTGTGAATGGACGGTGGCTGTCAGTGGCCTAAATTCTTCCAGACATAAACATGTTTTTAACTGTGAGTAGAACCAGTGGCTGCAGGTGCAGTCATGACTGCACTATCACACAAAGCTGTTCCTGCAGTTTCAAATCTCACATCATGTTAGAGGCTTCTCACGTCACACATGAGGTTGTCTGTCCATTCAGAGACACCGTAGTGAAAGTGGTGGCACAAATAGGGCAGCTGCCATGTATGTGGACCACGGCAAGTAGATATACACATCCGATTCTAAGGAAATAATAAGACAACAGTTTGTTTTGTTTTGTTTTTTTAACTAAAGTGATCAAATACCAATAGAAACACAGTTTTTAATGGTAATTGAATTTGATTCTATTACACACTCCACCTTTAAATCATTGGGATGTGGAGCCAACATCTGGGAGAAGACCCGGCTGTCACCTCCAGCTGAGAGGAAATTGGTCCTGACAGGAAGAAACAACTAAAGAACGAACATCAGTGTCAATATCCGCCATTCATTGAAAGGCTGCAAACCAAGAAAGAGACCAAACTAGAACTGATATCTAACAACAAGTTTACACAGGTTGATAGAACAGAATAGAATAAATCTTAATTGTCCAACAAAGTGGAAAATTGTCTTTGGCTCACCAACACAAGCGACGCACACCTCCAACATACCGCATTGCGTTGGTGCAATAAAAGCACAAATACAAACGTGACAAAAATACATGGAAAACATCTGGAAGGTAAACATGAAGAGGGAAAAAGCAAAGGTTCAGCAGTTCGAACCAACCTCTGTGGATTAATGGTTGGTTGTAGGCTGGAAAAACAAACAAAAACCCTCAAATCCTCTTTCATTAAAACATTTGGTTAAATACCCTTACAGAAAGCTTTTAGAAGAGCGTTCCAGATACAACTTGCTGAGGGACATCTAAGAACATATTGAATGTACTGAATTTACATTTTTAGCTGTAAAAAGCATCACTACCATAACATTTATCTTTTTTTGTTCTGTAAAACAGCAATCATGCACCACAATGACGGCACAACTCTTTGATCTAAATGCATCTGCATCTGGATCCAGCTCTGCAGTGAGATGTGTTGTTAAATAATTACATTATGAAAGAATAAATCCTGACTTTGAACTTTAATCAGTTTAATTTTTTATTCATGATTACAGAACTATCATAGTTCACCTTTTGCTGAGATGCCAGCCCTTTTTCCTTCTATATTTTTATAGAACTATGTAATTTTCTTTGCCCATACATTCATGGTCATAAAATAATATTAAAAGACAAAAAAAGTACAGTTAAGTACAAATATATTCTTCACAAAGGTAACCTTTGGCTTAGATGAACAAAAGTGTCTTAAGAGACAGAACAGCCTCATTAGTTTGATTTTCCATTCTGGGAAATGACGTCATGGTGCATATTCTTTGCATGAAAAATAAAATAATGCTGCTTTTACAGCCCTGCAGTGGCACAAGAACCACTGACCATCTGTTCATGGGAGGTGTCACGCTGGAGGATCTCTGCCGTCGTATAATGTGGTAAGGCTTCATCTGTCCCAGTTTGCACAGGCTGCTACTGCTGTGCTTATATTGGATTTATGTAAATATGCAAAAGTTTGCTCCTGTAATCATTTACAAGAAGACAGATAAAATAAAAAGCTTCAGTTAGTGTCTCTGTGATATACATTGGGGAGGATAAAAACCTTGCAAAGACTTTTTCTGCAAATGTAAAGACTGGAACTGGATTCTAGTAAACCCTTTCAGAAATCTGATAGATGGACTGTATGTGACCAACTATGCAAATATTAAGCTGTTAGTAGGTGAATAGATTTATTTAAAGACAAAAGTGAATCTAAATAGAGTCATTAAAGCAAAAACAGACTTTGTATGATTCTAACAATATATCTTCTTGAAGGACTGTTTAAAGCTCTTCTTTGGATGTTTCTGCCTTTGTTCTGTCCTCTGTCCAGATCATCCCCACACTGTTTCAATAATGTTGAGGTCTGGGTTCTGGGTCCTCCTCATCCTTCCATCAGACCTGTTGCCACTGATTTTCAGTCCAGTTGTTGTGATCAACTGAAGGCCCAGATTAGGGATGGGGATTTAAAAAAAAAAAAAAAAAAAATCCTACAACATTGCAGTTTTCCTCTGAGATAAATATCACATTTTTTTCATTTCATTTTGATTTGATTTAATTTCATTTAGAAATCTTTGAAATTGACTAGTCAGACCAGTTAAAATTGATTAGACGTGACATCGATAATGAAAAGAAATATCCTTTTTACCAGGGATGTCCAGCTCCGGTCCTCAAGGGCCACAATCCTGCAGGTTTTTGATGTGTCCCTGCTCCAAAACCACCTTACTCAAATTGATGAGTCAAAAACATATATAGGACCTCAAGGACCGACTTTAGGCACTCCTGCTTTAAAATGCGCATGAAATGTACATGCTTTACACGCATTTTTTTGTTTTATTTTTATTTTTTTACATTCTGTGGACTCCAGTGTCCTTGTACAGTAGGAGAGAATGGGTCAGGGAAACACCAGGTTTGATCCTGGTCTAGCTCCATCAGGAGGATGTAGCCTCTCCCTGTGGTGCAGCTGCTAGGTGAACTAAACATCACACTCACAGAAACGTTCTGATACAACAAGGGGGAGGCGATTCCTCTTGGGCTGAAGCTGCAGCTTCAGGGTTAGCTCCTTTCACTTTACACATTAGTAGTGAAGCAGTCATGAGACTGCTGTAACCAGAAGAGCTGTGGTGTTTATGGCTAAAGCTTGTAGCAAAAATGGACTTTTAACATATATAGGCAGTTTCTTAAAGCTAACTTCTTCTGCTCCAAGCGCCCTGCTCTAAAGTGCCATTAATGCTTCCTTTACATATGTAAATGGGTACGTCAAACGTCACTGCCCTCATGTTTTAATGCATCTCTTAAGTTGGCATGGTTGTTAGCCAACACATCCAGCAGAGTTCAGGCTTCACACAAACATGGCGACATTGGAGAGGCTCATGATAATGTACATTCTCAGAAAGAGACAAAAAGAAGACATGGTGGTCTGTGCAGACATTAAATACATCATGGCTTCTTCTTCTTCTTTGTTCCTTTTGTGGGTAGAACATCAGCTATACTGCTCAACACTGCCCCAGTGGCTCCATTGGCTTCGTCATGGGACGCATCCGCAATGAGCCCCGAAAATGGAAAAAAAATTACTCCCATAAAAGACGCAGAGAACAGACAAAATGCTCTGTATTTATATTTTGTGTAGAGCATAAAACAGCTTTAACTCAGTGCTGCACCATGCATCAGACCCTCACTCTCTCTCTTCTTGTAGCTCACTCTGAAAGGGGCCAGGCTTTTCTTTAACACAGTGCTGTAAACAGTTCAGCATCTCTGGGCAATGAAACATAGCTCTCCTCCAATTAAAAATAGTCGACTGCTACAAAAATATGTTGCACTGTTTCAGCAAGTCAATTAATTGTTGACAAACCTGATGCATATTGATCTTTCAAGCCTTTGCTGATTCTTTTCTTCTTTCTTCAGGACACCCCTTTCAGATGCTGTTAATCCCCTGTAGATGAGGCATGTCCTCCACTTGACAAGTTTTCTCAAGTGTTTCAAGGATGAGGGAATCATCTTGTTGCTGGAAAAATACCATTTTCTGTCTTTATATCTTGATGTGTTATGAAGAATTCTGAAAAATAAAGTGTCTTTGTGACAGGCTGCTGGTAACAAATGTGCATAAAAATACAGTTTGGAAATTGTTGCGTGCCAAGGTGTTTGTTAGGGTCGGATTTTCTCAATTTCTGTGGTGCAAGTTCTGAAATGCATTTCAGAACATGTTCATATTCAATTATTAGGCTTATTTACAAAAGGACAAGGGGAAGATTTAGCTGGGGGACTGGAATGAGGCTGCAGAGAGAAGTCTCCAGGTTACTAAGTGAGCAAGTCCAAGGTTTGAGACAGATTTCTACTGGGGGGAGGGGAAGGGGTTGTGCAGAGTGGTTTTTGACTCGAAGCTGACTGTTAACAGATATGAGCTCCACTCTAAAGCAGACATGTTCTGGGTTGCAAGATCCAGATAGACCGAGATAGGTCCACAGAAAACCCTGACTGGAATAAACAATTCCATATGAGAGCAGACAAACTGGCAGACCCAAGTTTTTTAAGCGTTAGGGAAGCAGTCCAGTCACAGGGGGTCCGATGAGTCATCAGCCAAGAAGAACATAGATAAACCCACAGATGCTAAGAGTTATATAAAGGTTTGTTCAAAGGATCTCAACAGAGCATCACTAGATAGTGCAGGGGTGTTGAAGTGTTTGGGAGTCTTTGCATCAGATTCAGAGGCAGCGGGAGGTTGTTGTTCAAACCCCGTTAAAAACCAACAGCAGATCTTCACTGAAGTGTAGTGCATGAGAACGTGACCACAAACAAACATGTAGCACATGTAGATCCAAGAACATGGAGCATGGAACATGTTCTGTCAGGCTGAGGAAAGCTTGGCTCGGCTGTTCCAGAGCTGTTCCTCTGTTTGATTTACTGAGACAGTGGTTAATAAGCTGTAATAGGTTTTTCATATTTGGTCCCAGATTCATTGTAGCACAGCGAAAGTGCATCTACTTGATTCATTTTCTTATTGGTTGGACAAAAATGATTATCTGGTTCAGAGTGAATGCTCGAGGGAACTTGAATAAAACTAAAATCCTTATTTAAGGACTGTTTCCAGTGTAATGACTTTCATCCTCAGCGCTGTGAACCGGTTCTGTTGATTTGNATTTCCAGCGCTGTGAACCGGTTCTGTTGATTTGTTTTAGTTAGTTTTATAGGATCTTTGCTCCATGCCCATTGACTCAACCCTGACTCATTTCTACTGCAACAGTGGATTTGACGAGAGAAAACAAGCGTCTGTAATCAAAGGCTTCAGGCTGAATATTGTGTTTTGTTGTGGACCTTTGGAGTCACAGAACAGCCCCCTCAGCAAAAATTGGACTGATGTCCAGCAGAGCTAAATCCACTGCAGAAAATTAGAGGAAGCCAGTTTCTTCCCCCACACATCACACATCCTCCAGCAAGACTCATCAAAAAAAAGCTCATAACCTTTTCTGTTCTTGCTGTTTCTCCTGTTTGTACCTGTTGTTTTCTGTCTTTATTTGTGATGAATGCTGCAAACATCATCCTGTTAAAAGGTGCAGAATTTAAAAAAATTAAAGATCAATGACAGAAAATTTTAAAATATCATTGAAAGCTGTGTTTCTATTCATACCTAGACAAGAAGATATTATTAAAGGAAGAGAGGAAAAGAAAGAAAGCAAAACACAAGAGTCAACGTAGGACTGACTTTTAATTTTAGGAGAGAGGACGGAGTACAGGTAGGATATAAGATGGATGCTGAATTAGTTGTCCTTAAGAGGGCGAATCACTGAGAAAGTCTCCAAATTTCCATAGTGCTTCTTTAAAAAAAAACATAGAAGACAATATGAACATAGTGCATACCATTGGTTCATAATGACTGTAGGACATTAATGTACAATATACAAGCTAAATCAGCTTTGTTGGAGGATGCTACATGGTTACCAGGGTTAAGGTGAGGTTAAGTTAGAAGTCACTACTGTTGCTGCGGTCTCAGGTGTGTTGTATGGTAGGTTCTGCTTTGTATAGGTTAATTATCAACAGGTTGTTTCCCCTCAACCCACTAATCATTAATCCATGCATTAAAGAATTACTCTTAAACCAATATGAATATGACAGCTTACATTAAAATGCTTTATATCACAGTTACGTCTGCTGTTCTTATGTTTGCTGCACACCTGCAGATATACTGCTGGTCTTCTGCTGCTTATCAATGCTATGTAACATTTTACAAGAAAACACTGCCAGCTCTAAGCTGCATATATTTGTGATTTTTAACATGCATAGCATAATTATCCTCTGCAGTGCCATATGTCAAATTTTACGAGATGGTTTGGGGGGATGGCCATACTTTGGATGGTGCAGAATATATTTTACTTTACAGCTGGTTCAGAATCTGTTTCCAGTGAAGTTTTGGGGAGCAAATGGCAGACAGAATTGACTTTTGGTAAAGACAAAACATTCCCTACAGCAAAACATGTCATCTGTATTGTTAAAATGGGAGAAGCTGCCACGGAGAGCCATGACCTCATATCCTATGTTTGCGATATGCTATGCTGTCTTAGTAACAAGAAAAAAAATCATCCCTTCATGGTGGAATTGGGGCCAAAAAGGTTAAGGATAATGAGGCTGTGACGATGCAGATTGGATTACTTTATTATCCTGAGTTGCATCAATTTCCAAGAAGAGCTAGAGTTTTCTAATCCTCCAAAGCAGCTTTTTTAACCTCTGTGTTATCTTTTGTTTTACCCAGAGGGAGTGTTTGTCTGATCCTTGTTGTCTGTCGTCGTCTCTGTCTTACGTTGATATCATTAAGCCCTGAAAGAGACTTACTCGTTCTGGTTATATTAAAGTTAATTACATTTGTCTGTGGAGGATGCACTTGTGAAGATGTTTGAAAACAACCACATGGTGCGTGCTGAATAGTTTATTTGAGACATGGAATCAGTGTTCAGTGCAGAAAATACCAGTTTTTTGAATCCCAGATACACGCTGGCTAAGGAAGCGGTTAAGTTACCCATTTCAGTCAAAATGTCCAATACTGTGTGTAAATTGGTTCATTTGAACTCCAAAAGGAATAAAAGTTTTCTTTCATCTGATTCAGTTTAAAGCTAGCAAAAATAATTTAAAAAAAATAGTAGGAAGCAAAAAACTGGAGAAATTTTCTGAGAATCCTCCAGAGTCAGTGTTCAAAAACATCCCATGAAGCAAATATTGCAAATAATCAAAATCATTTCCAGCCAGTTAAGAGTTTTTCCTGTTGGGTCGAGTGCAACTTCCTGAAAACCCTTCTGGTTCTCTGCATTGCTACTGAAATACCAACAGGTTTTCAAGGACATGTAGATCAGGAGGCTGTAAAAACTTCTGTAAGAGACTCTTGAGTTGAATTTTAAGTATGTTTAGGACCATCATTCTGTGATAGAAGCTATATATATTTTTTTAAATTTTCTGGCTGGCTCTTAATAGGGAGAGAAGTTTAGTGATCTGGGAGGGTATCAGAGTAGAGTCGCTGCTCCTCCACAGA
>CM047996.1:22383543-22399694 GCA_026261665.1 Melanotaenia duboulayi | reverse complement strand
CTGAAAAGGGAGATTTGAGATTGAGCTTATCATAGCAATTCATGCATTGTATGCAAGTTCACATGTTTTATATGGTAATAAATTTAGGAGACAGGATGTAGAGTTGTAAATAGTAAGGGATGAGGGGAGGTTTGTGGAGGAGAGAAAAAAGAAAGGCAGGATAAAGACCAAAGGTTAAGCCAGTGCAACAATTCAGAGGCCAATAATTCTGTGGCAAATACAGGTCATTGTCAGATTTTTCTCAAAGAAGATGGAAGCTCTGTGGTGAATATCAATTGCACATTTTGTCTTTAAAGGCTGTAAAATATTCCCCTTTCTGACATCTTTGGTTGTTTCCACACCTCCTATGTGTTAATAATTGAGAGAGTGCAACACCAAGCATGTTCCACCAAGATAATTAAGACAAGTTAAATATATAAATAAAAATGCTGTTGTACCTGTTGGTGCTCTTGCTGCAGACCTTTGGAGTTTTCTTTTTTTTTCTTTCATGATATTACAGTAGCCTAGAAGAGTCAAACACACAGTCACTTCTAGGCTTTTTGAATCAGTTCAGAGAATATGTTTTCAATTTCAAACATACTGCAAAGGACTTTGAAGGTGGCTGGCCTCTTATTATGAGTTGAAAGGCATATTCTAATCAAAATAACCCCAAGGTCCCTCATTAAGTGAGGGGCAAGGTAACCTCGTCAACAGTGATTACATGGTTGAAAATATACAGATGCACTCGCTTGGAGATGCCACTTCCAACTAGTTGCCAGATAATTTCCATCATGTATGGGTCTTGTACATCATAGAGGTGTATGTTGCAGCAACACACCTGGCAAGCAATGAACCTGCGAGTTGAATGACCAAAACTCGCAGGTTCATAAACTCCATAAAGCAAAAGCTAATCTCGGTGGCTGGATGTATAGATGAAAACTGACTAGAATCTAAGATATATCTTAATTTTACTTTAAATACAACAATATCATCAGCATAGAAAATAAACTCATGCAGTGTTGGCTTAAGACAAGAACACAGCATTAGTAAGGGGAAAATATAATTGTCTTAGCTCGAGGTTGCACTAGACTTTTTTGTCATTTTGACTAAAAATCCCAACACAATCTATTTTTACCCATCACATTTTTTTTTTTTTTAAATGACATATTCAAAAGCATTTAATTTTAATTAACTTTTAATAAATATTAAATTGGAAGAAGCTGAATAGAAAATTAGGACTGTAGCGTCACATATCAAGCAGATGAATACATGTAAATTTTTCTGTGCAGTGACCAAAACCACCAACAGTAGCTTCATATAAACAATTAAATTAAAAAATTGCCTTTAAAATTTGAACAGTGCACCAGCTGTGGCCTGAGTCACACCTTCCTCCTGGTCTGCGTGGACTTGCATTGTGCGCCTGATTCATGTCTCAAGTGGGGTTGCTGCAGAGGCTGTGGTCATGAGGTTTTTGGCTTTTTCCTCGGACAGACGACTTCTCATGGCTGTTTGGATGTTGTTCTGAAGGCTGAATCCATGCTGTGTTGAGGCTGGAATTACAAGCTCCAGCCAGAGTTTTTACTGTATTTACAATGAGCTAACAGTGAGTACATTTATGGAAATGTCTTTACTATAACAGGGATCACCAGCTCTGGATCTCTTGGGTCAGTGTCCTACATGTTTAAGATGTTTCTCTGCTGTAACACACTTGACTCAAATCAATGGGTCATTAAGAGGCTTAACTTAAGAAGCTGTTGAAAAACCTTTTCTGAATGAGGTGTGTTGCTGCAATGAAACATCTAAAACATGCAGGGCAGCGGACTGAGAAACACTGTTCTATCTGATACACTGCCAACCACATCAAGAAAATGTAATCCAGAAAGGTTGAGAAGAATATTTGCCAAAAAATGAACCATACTCAATAACCAGCTAAAAAAACTAATAATCAAACTTAAATTCATTCAAACTTGCAAACAATCCCCATAAAACAAATAGCACATACAAAAGTGAGGTAATGGGAAGAGGAAAGAGAATTACCTTTTTTTTCCCACAGCTTTCACCTCACCCCACAGGGAATCTCTGTATTTAGCTTGAGTTTTTGGAAACACCACAATTATGTTGTCAAATGAGCCATTGCAGAGACAATTAAACTCCCTGCACATGTCTGGAATCACATATTTCCAGCTGCACTTGCAGATGGAGAAAGAAATCAGATGCACTGCATCCTGCTGCACAGACTGGATTTACATACACGAGGCACCTGCTATTGTAAGATGTATTCAGATATTTTTGACTCTACATGCACTTGCATTCAGTGTACCTATATTAGAGTGCAGCATGCGTCATGTTTGCTTTGTTGCTTTAAATAATTCATTCGAGCTTTGCTGCTCTGCTTTGAAGAAACATCCTCTCCACTTCTGCAGTGTGACAGTTTGCATGTATAACATGGAAACGCTGATTGCAGATTTGCTCAACATAACAACCTGTCATGCCTGAAGAAGAAAAAAAATCTATATGTCTAAAGGAGAGGAGACAAACAGCTACCTTTTTAATTTCTTTGCAAGAAACCTTTGCTGTATAAAAATCTAATTTCTGCAAAATCCCAGCTGGGAGAATTGGGGCTCCCTCTATATTCCCAGCTTGTTTAATCATAAAATTGAATGCATTCTTGTAGAAACGATTTGAATCAGGAAGACACTTTGCTGCAATGATTTACTCTGAATCAGTAATAATGGAGAAAACAGCAGGAGGAGTTGTACATCTCAAAAGAGAGTAAAAGAGAGTGCTTTCCTGAGAGTCAGACACTGATGTGCATTTATTGTCTTTGAGCGATCCAGATCAGTGAGCATGCATGAGAAATGCCAGCTGAGGTCACGAGGGGCACAATTATTTAAATCGTAATCCACAGCTTACACCGTTTGTTTCTCTGCCCATTGTTGGCTCCCAGTCTTTTTGTCCCCAGGCTGATTCTGTCCGCCTGAATACGCAAATGGGTTTTGATTCTGATGAATAGAAAAGGTAATTGTTAACTGGGAAGCATAATTGATATTGTGATGGCTGTTGCTGGATTATCCATCCAGCACCATGTGTTATAACTCAGACGTGTTCTGATACAAAACAAAAAAAAAAACATTTGGTAATTTACTGTTCGGCAGGAAATCCTGTGATGTGCAAACATCCCAAACAAAGGTGCCCTACATAAGCAGAAAATGTATTTTTTAAAGATATAAACCACCTGCTGCAAGGACAAGAGGAGGCGTTTTAGGACAAAAAGCAGGGAGACAATTAGTCCGGAGGTAATAGGTATGGTTTGATGAAGCTTGGCTTACTTTTGGCTGCTGAATTTTCCTAATGACTCTTTAAACAGCTGGTCAGAGTCAAATATTCAATTCAACACAAGCTGGTTTTCTTTACCTCAGCATGAAACACTTCCATCTCGTCTCCATAACTGTTTACATTGTACAGTAGCAACAATTTATGTAAGATTTTGTGTCTGTTACTATGCCTGATTAACTAGCAATACCCCCTAATTTAACAGAAGATAACGCCAATGGGCCTCATTCACCAATCATTCTCTTACAAAATAATATACTATACTAATACTATTAGGACATTGTCCTACTTATAAACTGTTCTCAGAGATTGTGGCATTCATGAAAATATCTGTGTTATGTAGNCTACATGCTGGATCTTAAACTGTCATGAGCAGGTGTGCAAAAGTACCGAAATGCATTCATGAAAATATCTGTGTTATGTAGAATTTGGTTCAAGAACAAAAACACTCAGGAGTGTTATGTATTGAAATTTCCCTCTGGGATAAATAAAGTTATTTTTAATTTCATTTACATGAAACTGCTGACATGTCCGAACAAAGTCTGTATTTGTGTCATCTTCTCTTCGTGAGAATACGAGAAGAAAAAGATAGAAATGATTGTCAGATTTTTAAAATAACTTTGATAATAATAATAATAGCGATACTTCTGATAGCAGATATTTATGTTCTAGAAGGGATTTTGATGTTAAAATATCAATATTTTAGTAATTTGGGGCAAACATGTAGTTTATTGCTAACTGCGATACAGCTACACATTCATTTTTTAATGCGGTAACATGTAAACAGAGAGATATTACTCATGCTGATTTTGGTATTATCTACATGAGAAAAGCTGATTTTGTACATACAATAGACCGCACACGCGTTCGTTAAAGCTTCCTCAGCAGATTTGTTCTCTCACCTGCGAGAACATCACTCCATAACTGGAACTCACAAGTTCAGGACATTAATGACCAGTTTATAAATTTTAAATGATTTGAAGCTCACAAGTTATTATTAATAACCACGTGTTTCACTTTGTTTGCCTTCATACTTTTAACACTCTGTTTATTTTTCCTGTTCTGTGTCTGTTTGCAGGTCTTGACCTTTTAAGGCCATTTATTTATGCAAAGTAGGGCCAGCTGGTCCGTCTTTCAGTTTATGACATACAGAAATTTACCGATCAAAAAGGAAAAGATACAAACACAACTTTGAATCTGACAGAGGGTTTTCTTTAAAAAGAACTTAAGATTCACATTATTCATAATAACATACATTTGTGAAAAGCTGTGTCTAAACTTTGAGCAACAGTTGAAAATAAACACTATTGTCCTGCTTTAATATTAATATTTATTCTTTTATGTTTTAAATTGTGCTGTCCAGCATCATGGCAAGCTTAATGCTGCAGTGTTGGGCTGAACAACTTTTGATTTGGTTTTAATAAAAATGATAATGTCTGTAATGTTTCTGCCCTTATGAGGACCAACAGAACCTAAAGGGTAAAAGAAAACCACAAGTAGAAGATGGCCAGCGAGGCAGAAACTGAGACAAGAAAACAATTCAACAGCAAACAATAAAAACAAAAGGAAGGAAAGAAACCTGGCAGCATACAATACAAAACAGATTCACTACATTTGATTCAGCTGGATGTTCCCTTTCTGTTATTTTCCCTAAACTTTAGTATTTATTTATTTTCTATCAACCATATCTCTTCTGTATTCAATTGTTATTCCAGTTTTTGTGTTTTGAAAGTGAATCTTGTTTTTAAATCTCTTGTTTTTTTTACTCTGGATGTTTTTCTTCGTCCAGGTTGCCATGTCATCGCCCGTCCATCGTTTCTCATTTACTCCCCTGCATCAGGTCTCTCCTATAAGCATCTATCATTTGTTCTGTCAGATAGTAATCCCTCTTCTGCTCGTATCGTCTCGTCTTGTTTTGGGGATCTGTTTTTGGAATCATTTAATGTTTTGTCTGATATTTGTTTTCGTGCTCCGTGCCTCGGCTGTGCTTTCAGTGTGTTTTGTACAATAAATGTTTATTTGCTCCTCGTCCTCCTGCCTGTGAGTCAGCATTTTGGTCCGTTTTGACACAAACTAAGGAAATCTTAGTTGGTAACTCTAATCCAAAGAGTTCATATTAAATGGATGTTTTAGTTCATTTTAAAGGTAATGGTATCTAATATTGAAAAATTACTGTTGGATAGTGAAAAAAAGTCCTCTGTTAGGAAGAAAAATCTCTTAAAACCAGGTTGTATGATATCACAGTCAGTGTATACCAACATGTCTTTTATGTTATTTATTTTTTCAGCACTTTAAGCCTCCATCTGAGCACTCAGTTATTATGGCATCTTCTGTATCTTTCTCTAAAACACCTTTCACTTTGTGTTTCATGGGTGACCAGTCTGAGCTGCTGTACCTCACAAGATGAGCATGTTTTCTAAGGCAAAGCATTCATATCTGTCCCCTGAGTTACACCTCATGCCCTCATTGAGCTGCTATCCAGAGGTTTTACTGTGTTTTTAATGCCTAACCTAGCATGTGTTTACAGTGTTCTCGCTTCGTTTTGGGTGCTGTTTGTAGATGGATGTTTATTGCCCTCCACCTCTTTCTTCTCTGGTTTTCTTCGGCACACCCGTCTCTGCCTTTGTCACGGTGAAAAAAATCCATTCCTGCAATTGAACTTTAACACAGTGGATAAACACACAATTCCCACTCCTCCTTGGCTGTCCAAACCATTTGAAGTTTCCCCATTAATTTATAATTCTAGGATTTCACACTCCGATCCATTCTGTGCTTGGCTTGGCCTGCCTTAAAAGGAAAAGTACATTCATTTGTCAGTTGAATAATCATTCGGTTGCATATTTAGACTACACTATCTAAATAGCATTTGCAGTAATGGGCACAACATCCCTTGCTAACACACACGTAGAAGCTCAGTCCTAGGTACGCAGATATTTGCTTGTTTTCATCCACACAGTGAAAATCTTTCCATTTCTGTCTCCTTTTCTCCAACTGAAATGAATTAGTTTTTGCACAGCTTATACAATCTAAACCCAAAATGGTAAAATGGACACTTTTAAAGCTGAACAAAAGGTCGACGAGACAGTTTTTTTGCATTGTAGTGATCTTATATCAATATCTTGGATATCTGCTTTTTAACATAGCTAACAGTAACATGTGGACAGGGTGAAACAGACAGATTAAGCACTGTGTGTATCTGATGCAAAACTGCTGTATTTATAAGAAATATAGAAATTGTGTAATTAATCATGCATGAATGATTAAAGTTAATGACATCTGCTGCTTGTTCTGCCTGTGATTTTTGCTTTTTCTGATCTTTGTTTAAATATCTTTCTGCTGCAAAATCCACCTGGCTTACAGTAGAAAAATTATTACATGACCCCCCGAATAAATGATGAGTCTTGAATCCTTTGAGTGATCCAGATCATTTGGCACAGCTCTGAAAATTGAGGAAAAAAAAATCCCTAGCTGCACAACAGCTCCTCAGTCAGTACAACTTATACATTTTTAATTTTGAAGCTTGCAAATGTAAAAACATGAAACATAATGCCAGTGACTGACTGACAGCTTTGTTCATGTTTAACAAGTTTGTGTTTCAGTACGATGCATCTTGTTGTTAATAAATGCTACTTAGATCTATCCACCTCATCCAGCCGTCCATTTTCTAAACAAAAAATCTGACAGTTTAATCCTTCATATTGGTTGGACCGATTCAAATCAAACGCCTTTTACTGCTTTAATCCCCGAGTTGCTTTGCATTTTCCTTCGATGATGACTACCAGATTAAAATATCAATATTCAACTTCTTTTCTGGAAAACAATATTTTGGATATTTTGCCAGAAATGAGTGACTCAGACTTAACCAAGTCAAGTAAAGAAAAACTAAACTAAACTAACGCCGGTCAGCTCAGATTGTCCTGACATCACAGCTCAGTCTCTCTCCTGCAGCCTTTAAAACCCCCCCCACCCCCGGTCTCGCTCTGCTCTCTTTCAGTGTCAAAACCAGCATTAGAATCCATTATTCGGTGTTATTAAAGCTGACCATAGCGCTCACCTCATTACACTTGAGGGAAAAATATGGTGAGGAAAAGTAATAAATGTGGAGGAGAGGGACAATAAATGTGTACATTAGGAGAAGTAAAAATGTGGAAAAGTAAAATAAATAAATGTGGAAATGGATAATGGATGAGTGAATGGATAAATAAACGGAAAAAAGTAAAAAAAAATGGAAAATTAGACATCTTTAATTCTTTATTTCCTCATATATTTATTCATTTTTCATGATGTCAGTCTCCATAACTTGCAGCTGCATTTGTTATTGTCATTTAATAACATTTTCTAAAATGATGCATCAGTATTTGATTAGATGAAACAAGAATCACATTTTCTCCGCTATGAATCAGCTTTTAAAAGAACAAGGCAGGACTTCATATTGCAATTTTGAGACAAGGCGATAAGATGATTTCCTGATTATATATAAAAAAAAACCCAACATATTTTCAAAGATGTCTATTCATTGTGACAGGTTAAATTTTTCTGTTGCCGCTGCCCCCTCCCAACCTCGGCTCATTTTACATGAGAATATCTCCTGCATGAGCAACAACGCCAGCAGTGATTTAAATCTCTCTCTTCTTCCTATCATCTCTCTCCTTCCTGTGCTCTATCATCTGTTTCCCATCATCACAGATCATCCTTGCTGGCTTTGTCCTTCCCTGCCATACAGCTTGTACACCTGGGACCCGCTTTAGCATCTTCCATTCATCATCCTCTCACCTCTCTTCCTAATTTCCTCCCTGTCACATGCAGGCCTGTTGCATTACCTCTCTGCTGATTTCTGGTGCACCGTCTGAATGGCATTAGCATGCAAAGATGCTCAACTTGAGTTTGGTAAAGTAGTTCTAGATGCGTTGTATCCTCCTTTCACACTGTGTCACTTTTGCATGAACACCTACTTTATATCAATGCTGCTTGCTGCTCTAATCCACCATCCTTTCAACATGCTGCTGCAAAACGACACATTATCAAAATCCAGTAACTCCAGACGTACTTAGAGTTTGTGTGGTGGTTGACTTCTTATTTCACAAGTAGAACCAGTGCGAAGACATATAATAAAATGTATTTATCAGCTGATAAGTACATTGAACCGACACCCTCATAACACATAGCTTAAAATGTAAAAAAAAGGATATACTGTATTTAGCTGCTCCTTTTTACTGTAGCTGTGTCACANGAAAAATGATATACTGCTCCTTTTTACTGTAGCTGTGTCACACAACCACTGCTTGAACTGTTACGGTGAGATGACCTGCCACCTGGTTTCATGTGCAATCTAAATAACAAGATGCTGAAATGTTTGAGCATCATGGCTTTTTTTCCGTGATTGTCACAGGAAACATTAACTTTATGGTGACAGAGGGCTAAAGTTAAAGATAAACTGTATTTGTCCTTGTAAGGAAATGAGTCCTTGGCACGGGTGCTGTTGCAGCTGCATATTTTAACATAGAGTATCTCACAGAAGTGAGTACACCCCTTGCATTTTTGCAAATATTTCATTATATCTTTTCACGGGACAACGCTATAGAAATGAAACTTTGATAGGCTATACAGGACACCGAACTATAAAAAATAAACTTTGTATTCTGTATGTCAAAGTTTAATTTCCATAGTGTTGTCCTATGAAAAGATATAATCAAATATTAGCAAGAATGTGAAGGGTGTACTCNTCTATGAAAAGATATTAGCAAGAATGTGAAGGGTGTACTCACTTCTGTGAGATACTGTATACTCACGCACGGGGATAAACAATAAACAACAACAATAACAATAATTAGCAATAACAACTCAACAAAAATCCACAAGAGATTCTTTTAAAGTGAGCTGTTTATATGTACTTACCATGGTCCACATACATGGCAGCTGCCATGTTTNCGTACTCACCACTGGTCCACATGGCAGCTGCCATGTTTGTGCTACCACTTTTACTACGGTGTCTCTGAATGGACAAACAATTCTGTGTGTGAAGTGGGAACTCTCAGAGCTTTAAAACTGCAGTACCAGCTTTGTTTAATATGAACTACAGCATTGTTTGGGATTAGCAATGCTTTTAAAAGGAATATAGAAGAAGTAGTTACCTGCAGTCATTGCTGCACCAAAGACCACTGGTTCAACTCGCAGATGAAAATGTTTGTCTTGAAGAATTTTGATCACTGACAGCCACCGTACATTCACAGCTGTGCTTGGTGTGTGAACAAAGATGTAAATATGGCAGAACGATGCTGACTAAACGCTGTGCATCTATAAAGCTCTACACAAACGCCTCTAACAGAGGCTCTTTTTTTTCATTTAGAATATTGTATTTCTGAAGTTTTAGTCAATGATGAAAGGAAAATAGTTTTCAAAGATTTCTAAAGATGTTGAAAATTTATTGTGGAGTGAAAATGCCCCAGTGGAAGCCTGCTGAAATAATCACTTATGTTTCACACATTGTTGTGTCAGAAAAGGTCCTCTTTTCCATCAACATGCCACAAAAGATAAAAAAAAACAAACAAGTGGGTGCTTTTCCATAACAGCAGGTGAGAGCAATCTTACCAGGTCAGACCTGCTTTCAACACGACACACCTGTGAACTGCTGCAGTCACGTTAACAGGCAGGCTCACGGTAGAGATGGGATTCATTTTACACATCTTTTTGTTAAGAATGCTGCAGAAAAACTGCATCACTGAAAAAATAACACCACATTATTGTCCTTCCTTTTTTAATTATGTAATTTTACCCGTAATTCCCAAGCTGTTCTAGTATACACGTTCTTTACAAGACATAACTAAATCAACATGAACTTTAACAGCCTGCACAACCCGGCCTGGCATGGTCAGATGGCTTGTAGCGATGAGATGTTTTCATCCTCTACACAGAAACTCACACATCAGAGTAATAATCTAAATTATTACTGATGCTTCTAAAGAAGACATGAACTGTAATGGAGAACATGCAGTGATCAAAAGGAACAAAAAAGATTACAAACTGAGGAAGACGTGGTTCTGAGCACACACACACACCTAAACACACACACACACTGGCAGAGGATTTACTGTCTAGTTTGTCCTTGTCAGACTAACCTGCTGCGTTGGCCGAGGAAAACAAGTAAACTGATGATGTTGTGGACTGTGTATAAGACGGGAAGGATGGATGACTGTAAATGGATGTGAGATGAAGAGGAGGAGGAAAAGGAAGAGACGTGACTGAACCCCTAAACTAAAAAATAAACATACCGTGATGGTAAACAGTCCACATAGACACCATGTGCACCAACAGTTCATGACATGAGTTACATCAGATTTATGATCAGATATGAAAAAATTAAGCTTTTATTCCTCAAATAAGTCAAAACAAAAACAAGTAGTATTTAAAACGATAGAAATCTTGACAGAGAACAGATGATCAGGCCTGACAAAGTCAAGAGACAAAGAAAATGTTAATTAAGGCGATAAAACAAACTACAAATGAGGTTCAGAGGATCCTGGTGGATGCATCACATCGCAGTTCTTCTCCAGTGCTGGACAAGCATCATCGTAACCATCATCAAAGGCTGTAAATGGATCACATGGATTTAATATATACAAGTTTTTTTCCAGACCTTTTTCCACCTTGACCTACTTACTAATTAATGCTGAGAAAACTTCAGTCTTTGCAGTTTTCCTTGTGCGCCATCCTGGAGCCGTTCCCAGGTTAACATTTTCCAGTTACCGTATTCCAGCTCAGTGCCTGTCAAACATGCTTACCACCCGATTCTGTCCAGGACTGTGGGAGGAAATATAAAGGAAAAGAAAAAAAAAACAGAACGAATGCTAAGACGAGATGGGGAGTTTATTGCCCGTCAAGGTCACTAAGACGAAATAAAACAACTGAAGACACAAACCGAGGACCAGCAGGTGACTGGTCTTAATTAAATCAAAAACATGAAGACACTCTGCCCCAGAGTTTTTAGAAATAAGCTTTTTTTCAATAAGGTTTGCCCAAAACAACTGAAATAAAGCCCAGCTGTCTGCTCCTGTTTGCCAATCCTGTCCTAACTAAATCAACTAAGGTGCACTAAGGCCTGGAGCAGGGGTGGGTCTAGAAAATGTTTGATAGGGGGGCTGGGCTGGGCAGGGGCACCAACTGGGAAAAGGGTGGAACATGTAAATAAGAATGTTAGGAAATAATGAACTAAAATGGTTGTCTAATGTAAAAAGTAAAACAATCATTAATTGATTTATCTTAGGATGATCCTGTATTACATGGTTGTGGCACTGTAGAATGACTTGGATCTACATCACATGCTGCATTCACTTGCACCTATAAGCTGGTTTACACTAAATATTTGTTAGAATTTGATTGTCTATTCTTGGAGTGGCACTATAATTTAATTTAACCTTGCTAGAATTTTGTGTTTTTAACTTTTTTTTTCTTCACATAGGTTTTATTTCTTCTTTGGTGTTTCTGTAAGCTGTAAACGCTTTGAACTAAGTTTAGTTGTACAGCATGCAATGGTAATAAAAGCTTAATTTATTCATAACAGTTAAAGGCTCTCTGCATCTGTTATCACTCCTTTCTAGAAATAATGCAGAGGCATTAACATGCACATTAATACTTTGTAATAACAGGGGACTGACAAAGTCATGGCCATGTTAAACAACAGAGATGAAGAATTTTAAAATCGGGTCTCAATCTGGTCTGTCCTTCAAACCAGGATCAAACAGCACATCTGGGATCTTAAACGCTGGTCCTCCAGGGCTTTAGATATTTCCCAGTTTCAACACAAGTGATTAAAATTAATGGGTCATTGTGAAGAATTTGACGAGTTTCGTATCATTTGAGAGAAGAAGAAGAAGAAGTCTGCCAGGCAGCAGCCCTCTAAGACCAGAGTTTTTTAAAGAGCTGTTTTAAGGGATCTGGTTTACAAACCCTAGCAGTGGAGATCTCGCCAGTACGACTCTGGTTCTCGACTTAGTAAATCAGTAAACAGTTTAGGAAGCTGAAGAACAGATGTTTGTCCTGCTGAGTATTTTCTAAATTGTCTTTTTCTGAATGATTCGCACAGTGTTCCAGATGGTTCTCTGTGACAAACCCTCTGGAAGGTCAGGTTGTTGAATTTAAAGTTGAAATAAATGGCGTTTTTCTTATAAAGCAGGCAGATGTTTCCAGGTTTGGTGGATCTCTTGGGACAGAGAGGAAGGTCTGCCACAGTCACTCATCTGGACTAAATTATTCAGAACTGCTGACCTGTGACAAATGGAAGCAAATAAATTGGTATATCTCATGTTGCTCTGACCACAGGTTAAAAAGAGAAATAATCCGTTGAAAATGTTAGAAATTTCCCTGTACGCCCTGTGGTGCTGTGCAGCCAGTCATCAGTTACAGATACACCCCATAAAAGTAGCTACAAGCATCACTGCCATCTTAATATAGCACCGGATAACAGAAGGAGAAGAGCCTTTTTGGTAAACTTGGTAATATTTAACTCATACTGAGGGGATTTCCTTATTAACTGCTGATTTGTGAACTGCAATTTTTCTACACAAGCATGTAACATATTTCTGTGTAATACTGTTCATAAGGACACAATCAAAAAGCTAATTAGCAAGAGGGCAAACCTTAAGATTCCTCATGAAAGTCTGCAAATACGGAGAAAAATCCAAATGTGCAAGTTAACTGCATCTAATCTTCAGCCAAGGTCATGACCAGCAGAGTACTATGCTTCTTATTTCTTTATATTTGCACAATTAATGTTACAATGAAAGCTACATTTTCAAGACTGAAGGAAGAGAAAGCTTGCAGTGGACAAGAAGTACTGTAAGTTTGAGGAGTTTTCCTTTCTTTCTGTCTCCCTTAACATTCCATAAGTTGTATAAGCCATTGATTATTGCAGTCCTCCACTTGCTTCTGTCCCTGGTGACCTCCTTCACCTTCCTCAGCGGTTTCATCTCAGCTGCTGTTTAGAGATTGTATCTGCAAGTTAGTGCAGGCTGCATGTCGATACCCATCCATTTCTTCTTTAATATCTGCCTGTCAGACAGTTCTCATCCCTCTTGATCCAACAATCCCTCGTTTCTTACAGTCTGACTCTTCAATCTTCATACTGAGAGAACAGGACGTATAAATACTGGCATTTTCTTTCTTTCCTGCCAGTTCCTCATCCAGGTTTTATAAAGGAAGTCTAGTTTAACATTTGACTGCATATTCAGACAATAATCCAAAAACCTACTTACAGCTGGCAAAGAAACACTACAAATTTATTTTAAAATAGCAACTAGATGAGTATTTGCCCTTTTAAATGGCATTTTCACTAAATGGCAGTTAACCAATCGCATTGTCAATTTATTGGTCAATCTTGATGAGTGACACCTTTATCCACCAGAATCAGGAGAAACAAGGGCTATCACCCAAGTTCACCTTAGAACAGGGATGCATGTTTTCAGTGTTTCCCTTCTCCAACACACCTAATTCAAATTAGATGGATCCAACAGCCTATGAAGCTCTGCACAGTGACTCATTAGTTTGAGTCAGGTGTGTTGGAGCAGGGAAACACAAAAAACTTGCAAGCCCTGGAGCTGGACACGCCTGCCTTAGAAACATGGGTGATGACCAGAAGTAGACTCTAATGGTAGGAAGAAGGCACGCTCGTCCTAAATCCCTTCATCATTACGTAAACAACCAGGACTTTCACGATTCGTTTCAAACTAACAGAATCAAAGGAGAAGATGTTAGCTGCGTTTAACATATGAACACAAAACAGCAAAGACAAATTTCAGCTTTCGTGACGTTTTAATGGCTTTTTATTGTCTTTTGTTTGGGTGTAAATGCTCAGTAGAGGGTTTTATTCTGTTTTAATCTGTTGGTTTTCTCCTTTTTTTTTAGTCTTTATACATTAATATTTCTGTATTTGCTAGCAGAATTGCTTTGATGCAGCATGTTTTAGTGATGTTTTATCTTTTGTAAAGCACTTTGGTCACCTGCGGTTTCTTGAAAAGGCCTATATAAATAAAGTATTAGTCCCCTGTCCAGGGTACGCTGTTAATGAAAAGGTGTTTTTTTTAAAAAAAATCTGAACCACATCTAAAATAACACAAAACAAGATAAAAAAAATATGTTATTTAAATAAGTATCTTACTTACAAATGTATACTTTCTCCTATAAATGCACAAATGCACCTTCTCAGGTGTTTCTTAAATGAGGCCTTTCAAATCCAACCACAGAGCTCACACAAATTTTCCACACGATCTAAATGTAAATAAGACCCAATCAAAGTTTCATTTTCATATTATTAAGCTTTGCATTTGTACTTTCTATTTACGTGACATTACTTTCACTGCAAAGCTTTTTATGATAGGCCTATGACACGCTAGTCCTGATATTCAGGGAAGAAACATAGCCTAGCTGTTAAATGTTGTAGCTGGTATGGGACCTGGAAATTAAAAAGGGAGACAATGACTCAAAGGTTGAAGATCAATGCTTTAAATTCACTCTTGCAAGTGGTAACTTCTATTAATAAACCATTACCAAACCTGAGTGGGTGCAAACAGATGTCCATAAATGACTAATCTGACTAATTTATTTAGAGAAATTAATTTCCCTTCTTTTATTTTTTGAAAGAAATGATTCCTATCATGCTTTCATCACCATTGATAGACGGCACCTGCTAGGAAAAAATAACTTGCCATGTTTTTGTGATTTGAATTACTCTCAGGGGAAAAACGTCTAGAGATTAACATTAATTATCTCTAAAACACAGTAGTGGATGTGAACAAAAGACAAAAGAACAGACACAAGACGATACAGATAAGAAAAATGACTTAAAAAAAGGACACCGGTAGAGAACAGGAATGAAGAGACAAGCCAAGCTAAAGGAACCAAGGGCATAAAGGGCACCTTAAAAGAAAGAGGCAGCAGGCAGGGGAGATGGGGCAAAGCTGGGAAGCATTCGTTCCATGGAAAAGTTGCTGTGCTTGTGGTGGTTGCACTGATGGCTAAGCCAACATGCCCAGCGGTGATGAATTAGTCCTGTCAGTACAAGCCAAACAAAACCAGAGCTGTGCTGTGTGACAACCCTGCCAGGCGCTGCACTGAACAATGACATCTTCCACAAGCTGCATAACAATATAAACATCTGGAAGGACACATATACTGGAGTTCAATAGCATTTTATATGTAACAGAAGCCCCTGCTGTAGAGAGATATAACTGCAAAATGCAAAGGACTCATTGATATTCGTTTATTGTATATTTTGCTTACTCTGTATTTATGATGTCTTATATGACTCGGCCATGTTTATGACAGCAGGTTGTATCTGAAGCAATTAACAACCAGGTGGTTTTGGCAACATGCATGCTGACATAGATAGTAGCAGCACAGCAGATGATCCCAGCAGTACAGCAACGTAGAAGATGCTCCTACACTCAGTTAATATGTTTTACTCTGCAGACAGCATCATCTTTGTTCCTGCTTCTGATTTGTACACCAATAAATAATAATAATAAAAAAAAACATAAAAAGAAAAGAAAATTAGGGTTATTAAAGTTAATTGCATTGAATCCAATGTCTCTTAGTGCTGTTAGGAAATATAAAAAATATGCTGTGCACTTTGTGTAATTCAGTACTTTCTTTTTCTTAAATGCAAGTATATTATGTCCACAGCCAGACTTTTTTCCTTACCCTATTCTTGTCCTATCCTTAAGAAAATATTTAATTTTTAATCCGGTTGCTTTAGTTTGCTAGTGAAACCAAACAAACATGGAAGGTAAAAATAAAAGAAATGGCAGCTGAAAGTGTGTTGTTGTTGTTGGCTGTGTTTCTGAGGGGGA
>CM047996.1:22367122-22380311 GCA_026261665.1 Melanotaenia duboulayi | reverse complement strand
GACAAAATGGAGTCTAGTCAAGTAAGAAACTCCTTCCTTCTATTCATTAAATTTGTGCACTCTCCCAGTCGGCAGCCGCCGCAGCTCGGATGTCATCTCATCCTGTTATCTGCACATCAAATTCACAACCGTTTTCACTTCTGCTCCACTTGACTCATCTCAGATACCTTTGTCCTCTGCACAACTGCGTCTTCATTCACTCTAAAAACTTCATTAAACTTTTCCACGCTCAGACTTCAGGGAGCTCGTCTGACTTTTGCTTCACATTGTATTATTTTACAGAGACATACTGAAGATGAGTCAGTGACGTGCAAATTTAATCAAATTCAGGGAATTCAGAGCCACTCAGAAAAATGAAATCATCATATTTGACCCCAGGAGTTATTACTGGATAAAAGATAATTTGCCACAAGGGTGGATGATGTCAAGTGTTAAGAATGAGTTATTAATGCTTTGAACAGGATGTGTCGTGTCATAAATTTGAGTTGCCTCGATGGATAGGACTTATTTTAGCTTTGACCAGTGTACATACCTCTCAATGAGTTTTCTGACCTTAGATCTTTAGCATTTAAGAAAAACACCACTAATGCATTCTTTAATATAAAAGATTTAAAGCTTAAACATGACCTTGGCTTCCTTTGCATTAGCTATATTTCGTTAATAAATAACCAGCAGCTTGCCTTCGTGTGAGTCACGCTTTCAAATTTGCAAACCTCACGTCTTTGTGCCAGCGGACTCATCAAACTAAATCAAGAATGTCCTTGAAGTAAGACTGAAGTCTGTAAATCCCTAAACCAACTCTGTTAGATTAACATTTCAAGTTACTCCTTCTTGCTGCAGCTCAAAGAGAAACCGTCAGAAAAAAAGACTAAAAACTCTCAATCTGCAGCCTTTAAATCTGTGCATGGAATTAAGATGAAGCCGACAATGCTGTTTTGTTTTGGGAATGCAAACCCAATAAGTGTTTTGAAGAGTGTTTATGTATACATATTCAAGCAGCTCCCCCTTAGTAGAACTTTAAATATACAAGTTGTTTACACTCAGCTTTAGAAGTCTCTTCCTCATGAATGAACAAATATTTCATTAAAATTGGAAAACTGCGACTGAAAAGACTCCATTTCAGCAAATAAGTTTACATTCTGTCTACAAGATGCAGCTACTGCAGCTTTCATCCTGCAACAAATCCTGATATGAAATAACTACTTACAGCAACCACAGACATTAGGCTTCAAGTGTTTTTCTGTTTTTATTCCGTTTACACCGTGAGCAAAATTAAATGTTCACATTGCCTGAAAGAGTTGGATTTACCTGCCCACTATGTATCTTGTGGAACAGCTACTTTTCTCTAATGGCTTGGGTGTCATGGAAGTGGTGCGTGAATGAAGGAGGACCCAAATGCATGTAACACTGCAGAGGCAGATGGATGCGGAATGTCTTGTCTTTGCTTTAAACTTCCAAAAAACAGGGAAGGCATTGGCAGAAAGTCCACAACTAGGAGCCCTGATGCTGATTTCTTATCTTAAATTACCCGCATGACATGATTTAGCTGGATGTTCCACTGAGACCTCCTCAGAGACATAGAGAAACTGCATTAAGGTACAGCTGTGAAGCATGCACATGTCTCAGCAGGAGAGAAATAAAAAAGCTCCGTTGCTTTCACAGCAGCCGGAAACGGTGAAAACACTGGAAGCATCCATTTGTAAACACGCTAAGACTTTGACATCCAGTCTTTGGAAAACTGTTGTCAGTCTCTCAGTGATGTTTGAGTCAATCTCAGACTGTTTCTCTACTTCATCCATCTTGACACTGAGGCACCAGTTTAAGCTTCTTGGATACTAACTCACCCGAGGAGAGGAAGCTGAAGTTGACAATACTGTCCTGGCAAAAAGATAAGAGCCCTCCAGAGCTCCCTCAAGCAAAGATGACAGTATTTGAGCTTCTCACTCAAATGAGACAGATTGCTTGTCCCCGTCTCTTACTGTGGCATCTACAGACTGGAGCTTTTTGTTTTCTGATAAAAACAAACAAACAAAAAAAAACTTTTTAGACCAATAAATATGTAAAGTTGGGTTTGTCCATGATGTGGCCTGGCTTTGGAAGGACGATGAATTTAAGTGGGTTTAAAAAAGTGTTTGAATGTTTCACATCTGTACATCAATAATTTAGCTCTCATATAATTGTACAATTTATAAATTAGTTTCAGTTTCTTTCTATTATTAATCCATACATTCACATCTTTTAGATTTTTACAGTGTGAAGAACATTTGGTTTAACGTCATCAAGAAGTTTGAACCAATCGTTTGTCTCTTCCTCTCTCTTTTACAGATTTGAGGTTTTCTTTGATAAAACCCCTTAATTTTAGAAGATAATGATGTCACAGCTAATGAATTTCAGTGTTAGATAACTTACTCTACTACTTACTACACAAAACAGAATACATTAGACTTGTATTGATCACTGTCTTGGTTAATCTTGGTTAATTTATTTCCTCATTGTTACTTTTAAGTATAGCCTGGTGTGTATACTGATATTTAATTCTTTAATGTTATATTTGAAGTCTAACACAAGAAACAACTTAATAAAAAAATTTCAAAACAAAGTGTTATCACAAAAAATGTCAACCTGATGAGCAGCCACCTCACGTACAGAGACCACAGCCAGTCCAGGATCCCGTCCCAGCCTCAGACCTTGTGCTATGTGTCACCCTTTCCTGTCAAGCTCTGTCTATTAAAGGCCCCAGAGCCCCCCCAAAAAATGATGGAGCATTGATAGTAAAATTTTAGGCACCAGGGCCTGAATCAGTTTTGCTTTTGACTTAATACTTTAGCTGTTTCTGGATGTGCCAGAGAACCTGTTTATAAAGTTTTTCTATTCATATATGCAGACACGCACACGGCAGGATTATCTGCTGTGGAGGACTGACAGGAACGGCCTCAGTAGGTTTACACGACTGTCACGCTGTGTTTTATTATTATTATCATGGTTGTACTAATGTTCTGTTCAGCTCATTAAAAGGCTCCATTTGGCAGGGAAAGGTAATCCAAACAATCCACCACCTGTTTCGCTCAGTCTGTTGAAAATAATCAGCACTATTGAGATAATATTCCCTCATCACATCTGGTTGGTTTTTATTTGATATTGTAACAAAAACATACAAAATGAAAAAAAAAAGCATCAGTGTTCCTGCCATAAAGAAAACACCGAACAGGCCAGATTAAGTTTTATATTGATTTATATGTGAAAAAAACAAACTTTAGACAGTCAGTTTGGTTATATGATAAGATCATATTACAATGCTGTCTCACAAAGAAAAGACGGATTAAATAAACGTGTTTTGAATACAACGTCCTTAAAGGGGACTGAAGCAGTTGGTTTTGCGGTACTAGTTTTATGCCCTGAGAGTACATTAGCTGCAAACGCAGCCCAGCTGCAGGTTATCAGGATGTTTAATGGGCTGATAAAAACTCTGAAACCGTGTGTTTGCTCTCGGTGATTTGCTGTAAAGCTACGACTGTAAACAAAAACAGGACAAGTGCCACGAGGGACCAGAAGCACTGGGAGGTTAAGCCTGGTGGAGACGTTTGATGTTTTAGCTTGTCCTCAAATAAAGCTGATGTGTTTGCTGTGTCTGCTGGGGTCTGTTCCAGAAAGCAGGCTTGTGCCAGTTTACCAGTTATCTAGATACCTCAGTAGGCTGAGCTGACTGACCTGTGGCGTGTGGAAGGATTGTTGGGTTGGAGGACATATGTTTTATCCTTGAGGACTCAGAAAATAATTTCTATGGCACAATTTAAAGTGTGTGGTGATTAGAATAAGTTGCTGCTGCCTACTCCATCTTGTGTGTGTGTGCTGTCTTAGGTTTTTGTACAGAAAATCTCTCTGTATGGGGGGCATGTTTTAATTTCCAGAGTCTCACACTCAGTATCTGACAGGTGTTCGTCCTGTGGTGAATATTACCACCTGTTCTTTAAACTGGCCAATTGCTTCCTTTCCCTGCAGTTCACAGCTAAAATACTTCTCAAATACTTGAAGAGTAAAAATACCCCATGGGAACTTTCAACCAGCCTTTATGTGAATATTCCTCCCAGCGCGAGGAGCTCTGGCCAAATCAAAGTACTTTCTATGCTAATGGCAAACCAACTTAACCTGACGTTTATTTGACTAGACTCTGTTCAGTCTTTCTTATTTCTTTTTTTTTAGAGTACAGTTAAATTCCTGCGATGGGCTGACATGTCCAGATGCCTCTCGCCTGCTAATTGTTGGGATAGACTCCAGCTTCTGACTTGGACAAAGCGATACAGAAAAGGGATGGATGGACAGTTACACCACCACGGCCACTTTATTAGGTCCACCTGTTCAACTGCTTGTTAACACAAATATCTAATCAGCCAATCAGATTGCAGCAACTCAAATGTTTCTATCCACATTGGAATTCTCATAAAGTTAACCCTTTAACACCCAACCCAAACTACCATCCAAAGTGTCAAGAATAAAACCAGATTGTAAATGTAAAAATAAACTGTACATGTTAGGACAGAAGAGTTTGAGTATAATGTTAAAGTGAAAGTTGTAAAAAGATAAACACAGGTTACCATGAACATAAGTTGTGAGAATTATAAGCTTAAAATATTGCACAAAAATTACATGCATGTATATAATGTGCTTAATGTGATTCTGGAATTTGGCGTGAGTGAATGATTTGTTGAAACTCAACACATTTAGTCATGTTGACGTGGTGAAGACGATTTACTGAAGTTCAAACTGAGCATCAGAATCAGGAAGAAAGAAGATTTAAGAGACTTTGAACGTGACATGGTTGTTGGTCTGAGTATTTGAGAAACTGCTGATATACTGGGATTTTCACACACAGCCATCTCCAGGGTTTACAGAGCATGGTCTGAATAAGAGAAACTATCCACTGAGCAGCAGATGTCTGGACCAGAATGTCTTGTTAATGTCAGGTCAGAGGAGAATGACCAGASTGGTTGGAGATGATAGAAAGGCAACAGGAAGTCAAATAAGCATTGGTTCCAACCAAGGTSTGCAGAACAACATCTCTGAACACACAACATGTCCAGCTTTGAAGCAGATGTGCTACAGCAGCAGAAGACCACACCGGGTGCCTCCTGTCTGCTAAGAACTTGAAACTGAGGCAGTTGTTTTGGCCTCTTAGTACCAATGTAGTTTAACCACCACAGCCTACCTGAGTATTACTGCTGACCATGTCCATCCCTTTATAACCACAGTGCAGCATCTTCTGATGGTTACTTCCAGCAAAATAATGTACCATGTCACAAAGCTCAGATCACCTCCAACTGCTTTCTTGAACACAACAACAAGTTCACTGGACTCCAGTGGCCTCCACTGTGACCAGATCTCAATCCGACAGAGCAGCTTTGTGGTGGAACGGGAGATTCTCATCATGGACCTGCAGCAGGAGTGTGATGAGTCTGTGAAACCAAGAATTAAAACAGTTTAAAAGGAAAAAGAGGGTCCAAGCCAGTACTGGCAAGGTGGACATAATAAATTGGCCAGTAGTGTGCACACAGTACATACACAGTCAGTAACATTGTGTAATGGTAAGAATAGTATTATAATATAAATCAGTCTATTTCCACAGGTTTGTGTTTTCTAATGTGAAGAAACGGGTTGACATTGTTTACATTTTTGTTTGTTTTATCATGTAAATGTGTCTTTCCTGCAAATCAGAGTTAAATGTTTGTTTTTTTTAATTATTATTTTCAGAACATGTGTTTTTTTTTTGTTTTTTTTTTTTTACGGCCAATAAGGAAGCTGAAATCACACTCATTTCTATCTGAAAACATCAGATGACACTGGCGGAAAACAACTGACACACTTTCAGCTCCATGTGAGTTTGTGTTTGCCTGTATCCTTCACAGTCCAGCTCAGCAAGACAACGCCTCAAAAGAGTGTCACACACAGTGTCTGAGATTAGTAGGCTGTAACCCCTCTGCCATCTGTTCAACTATCAAAAAGAAAAACTACAAAGGTGAGCACACACACCTCTTCCACCCTGCCGGCTTTGTTTAAACTCCAGCGGACTGAACACCTTGGCTTAGAGCCACAACTGACCCTGCAGCCTTTATAAAAAGTCATTTCACTGCAGTACACCTGAGTGGGGCTATTAGTTTTACTTGTAGTTGGATTTAGGTTTATTGCCTCTATTTATGCAGGAGAGGTGCATGCACAGGGGCTTTATGCATTTATATACAGGTTAGTGTTAAGAAATCTTCTGTATGTTTACATGATGAGGAGGAAGAGTCAGAATCTGTCAATTTGTGCTGCCAAGTCCCACCAGTTTGTTCTTATTATAAATTAGCCTTAAGCAAGTAATATGTTTGTTGCTGCCTTTTCAATCTTAGCTGCTTCTCGCTGTAAGAATTAAGACAATGAAGTCAGCAGCACGTATTAAAAAATGATGAATGGGCATCAGCGGTTTGATTTAATAGATTTTTGTTCTGTATGAAACCATGTGTTTGTACTTCTTTAATGCAACACAGATTTTCCAATTGAAACATCCTCAAGTATTTCTATTTTATATTAATTCTTATCAAAGCAAGTCTTTTTTTCTGGAAAGTGAAGCTGTAGGCAATCATCTATACAGTAGTTTTTAAATATTTTTCAGCTCTACAGTATTTCACATACCTTTACCAGGGCTGGTCTGAATACAGACCTGAATTTAATACAAAACGCACACAATGACCTTAATTATTTTTGCCTCTTGTCGCTTCATAACTGACATTTTATGTAGTTGATATTTGGAGACTGACTCATCGCCAGAACCATGACTTTGCTGACTTAAAGGTGCACGGTGGGGTGATTTTTTTGACAGATGCAAACATGTGATTCATAGCTGAAATGCTACCACTAATCAAAATGCCTGGAATGAGATGCCATGTGAGATTAAAATCACGTTATTGTGGCCTCTCTTTTCTCAGACCTCGCAAAACCACCACATAGTTCAAGTTGAGGACATACTAGTGCACAGAGTGTTATCCCTTTGCTGATTATTATTTATCACAGTAGATTATCTTAATGTCTGCATGGGACATTAGAGGCTTGTTTGTTAAAGTGTTTCTTACACAAGGTCAGAAAAGTGGCAGCCAGCTGGTTATATGACCGTTTGTCCTACAACCTCTCCTTACCACCATGTGCTTCCTGCACTGGATTATAACTATAAAGGGATGTCAGAGCACTTGTCAGGCCTTTAAAGGAATGCTGAGCAGAAAAAGCTCTTACCATGCCCCACATGATTTGCCTTTCAGCTCATGTCATTGCACCAGGGCTTCCAAACAGACCATAAACATGTCAGGCTTTCTCAAATATTTGGGAGTATAAACTGTCTGTGCTTTATTTCTGTGTCAGCTTGTATAGTGGTAGTTTGAGCTGGGGTTGTTACATCTATCCACACCCCTATTAGGAGCTTCAGTTTTGTAGTTCATGCAGTTTTTTCTTGATCATATTAAATTTCACAGACAAATATTTATATATAGAAGAAAGTGTGGCAAGTTTACTGGTTTTAAGCGTTTAGTCAGAGCACACACACTGTACACAAAGCAAGGTATGTTTCTTAGTGCTAAAGGTTGTTAAATTCAAGAAATAAAGGTAAGTAAAGAGAAATTTTAGATAGCATTTTTAACCATATGTCAGCTCTGCCTACGTTATCAAGTCGTTTATTTAAACTCTCATGTCATATGTATTTTTTTAAGAAGCATGGAATGGAAATTTAATGCCCACCCTTGCAACTGGAGGATGACTACTCGAGCAATTAAGTCAAGACCAGTTATAATTTAACAGTTTGAGTGGTGAATATTAGAAAAGACAATTTATAGCACATACCGGCTTTTTCTAGCTAGATGTCTGTCATCTTTTCTTCAGTCCTGTACATCAGAGTCTGGGAACGACACCAGTACCCATTCAGAAACTGGATTGCTGCACCAGCACAGCAGCACACAGGAAGCAGCCATCAGCTATGAGTCTCAGGTGCATCTGGCTTCAGCATCCCATCTGGAACTCCAGGTTTCCAGGTACACCTCCTCCTATGCAGAATGGGCAGCACAGACGGTCGTGTTTTATGATATGTGCAGCTGTGAAATCCCAACTTTTGATCATCTGAAAATGCAGCCAGGCAGCAAAGTTTGTTAGGCCAAGAAAACGGTGGACTTTGTCCTGACAGCATGTAATTATTGCAGCTTCAAAAAATATATTGCATAATGAAAATACCAAAGACAACGTACTTAATACATCTCACCTGTCAGGAATTACAACCACCTGGACTGTACAGACGACTGAATAACACATAAAACAGTAAAAAAAAAAGAAATGCATGTAGAGAAAAGTGTTGCCACAGAGTAAAAAGCTGTTTGACTCTTCACATACTTTGAGGAAAATGAAGTAGATGCTGAAGTGGCAACAAATAAGCCACCCTGATGCATTTCAGAACCTGCTCATCAAGAATAAAACTTAAGAGACAATAGCCTTTACAAGAAGATAATGATCCTGAACGCACCCTAAAATCCACAAGAAGCTATTCCATAAGCTGCAAGTTGAATATTTTACAACGACCTTCACACTTCTGTGACCTAAACAGCATCAAACGTCTGCATTCAGACCTCTACCGAGCAGTGGAGGCAAAAAGAGAGCCAAAACAAAATCTGTCAATCAAAAAAATGAGACTTTCTTTACAACTGTGCACTTTTTAACACTTTAAAGAACGCATTTCCACTGTAACTGATTTTAGGTGTCATTTATTCATGTTTTTAAACACAGATAAACATCTCAGTGGGAGCAGCCTGCTAATTAAAAATAACCTTTTCAAAAGAGTGAATCTGAAAAAGAATGTCAGTCGAATAATCTCCACAGAAACAGGAACTCAAGAACAAATCATTCTCTCAAGGTTATGTGGAGTGCACTTACCTTTCATCCGACATTACCCTGACTCTTTCCTTCTAGATGGTGCAGCGTTATTATATCACAAAAGAAAGACTGGAGTCAAAACTTGTGATGCACTTTCTCACCAACTGGCTTACTGTGTCTTTGTGTGTGAGTGGATGCATTTGAATTAAACAAAAATCTGTAGTGCCTAAAATGTCAGATATGTACGGTGGCCCTGAAGTGCAAAACAATATTACAGAGTGAAACACTTTTATACTTTCATGATACAAATTTACATCCACAGCAACATTTTTACATTCTTACAATGCACATTTACATCATAGAAACCATGTTTACATTTGCAAAACGAAAGCATGATGCCAAAACACTTTTACCAAGGACCAAACAACTTTACAGTCAGAAAAAAACCCCAGCTGTTACAAAACGTGAAACACTTTCACGATCTTTGATGCAAACTTTCATGTGAACTGNCCCCAGCCGTTACAAAACGTGAAACACTTTTACAATCTTTGATGCAAACTTTCATGTGAACTGGAACGTTTTTGTTCTGAATACATTGCTGAAACACTAAAACACCAACGACAAACCCACTTTACATCGACGTGAAACACGCTCTATTTGGGAGGTTTATTGATTGACAGACGAGCAGCCAAGACATGTGCACGCACTTTGTCTTATTGTGATCTTTATATATGTAAAAGCGAGTGGGCGATATGTCGAATGTACTGTTGTCACAGTGTGTTTTAAACCATGTGATTTTGAAATTTGAGCATCAAAGCAAGTAAAGCAGCAAGCAGACATAAAGTAGCACATGCAGGTTGTACAGAATGAAAATAAAACTTAATCTGGGGACTGAGCATATTCAAGAACATTTTAAAGAAATGTATGACTCCAAATAGACTGCCTGCCCCCCAAATTTTTTTTATATGATTAAATTATTGGCAAAATCAAAGAAAGCATCTAAGGAGATGCTGAAACCACTAATATTGGGTTACAAACTGTCCAACACATTATTAAAACCAAAAAAGATAATAGGAAACCATTTTCAGTGGAGAAATATAGTTGGAATAAGAGTTAGAAAGATGGTGAGTGGTAATCATTATGTGTCCAAAGAATGAGGTCAACTGACTATCTGAAAGTACTAAATAGGTTATTCCATTTTCCCTGATGGCACGGCCATATTTCAAGATGACAAAGCCAAGATTCATCAGGCTCAGACTGTGAAAGAGTGGTTCAGGGAGCATGAAACATCATTTTCACACATGGATTGGCCACCACACAGTCCAGACCTGAACCCCATTTAGAATCTTTGGGATGTGCTGGAGAAAACATCGTCCATCCGTCCAACTCTCAAATCATTACTACAAGATTTTGCCAAAAAAAATCTGGAGGAAAATAAGTGTTGACATGTTGCAGATGCTTATTGAAACGATGGCACAGCAAATGCTGATGTAATCAAAGCTAAAGGTGATCCATGAAATTTTAGGGACTTTTTTCCTTTTCTTTTTTGGACAGGTCAAAGTAAAAAAAATGGAAGGTTATAGCTTAAGGGAAGTTACAAGGGGGGCAGCAATCACATCCTTCTAAGCTGTACAGCTCAGAGTTTATGTTCAAACAAAATTAATCAATAAAAAAATGCATGTTTGCATAAGAGATGTTAAAAGGAGAAATAGCAATTATGCTAATGCTTAACTGTTTAAATGTACAATATGAAATTTAGCCTCTCCTTTGTATTTGCGTTTTCTTGTTTCCAAACATTCAAAAGCAGCTAAAAGCATGGAGAAGGAAAACTGTAGGAAGTGAGCAGCAGTGCCAGCGGTTATAAAGATGACTGATGTATGTAGCAGATGGAGAGGGTTTTACGACTTGTAGCGGCACTCCTTTCAACTGTGTGTAAAATTGATGGCCAGCTATTATTGACCTCTGTAGTCACTACAGGACTGAAAGCTGTTCTTCCACTTTGAGGGAAGAGGGAGTTCTTTTTCTCTTTTTGAGATGAAGGGAGAGTCTGATTTATGCAACTCTGTGGCAGGTTGGCGTTTCAGTATCGCAGGCATTTGATAGTTTTTTCCAGTGGAATAAAAAGGGAAGGAGATGGACGAGGAGCAGATGAGAAGAGGCAGAGAAGACGAGGGAGGATGGGGACAGGTAGAGAGGAAAAATGAAGTTGAGATCAGTAAATGTGAAAAGAGAGGAATCAATACTAATGAGAATGGACCGAGTACTGAGAATATGGTGGGAGAATATTGAATGAAAGGAAGAAATTGACGACTTGATCCAAGTCCCTTTGCCAAACATTATCCCCGCCTCTCTCTCGCTCCATCTGTGTCCCCTTTCATTACTGCTCAAAAGTCCTTTAAAAGTGTGGAAATTATAGTAAACCTATGGTCCCAAGATAGTATTCATCTAACATGTCAAAAACTACAAAGCCAGGACATAGCTGGATAACAGAGCGTCACCATCACTCTGTCATCGCCTGCACCTTCATTCAGATCATGTTCTTTACTCCCCGCCTGTCAGGGTCCCACCACAACTCAGCGTGAGTAACTTTTATTTAACAAGAAAAGAAGAATTTCTTCTATGAGTGTGTCCTGGATGAGGCTGTCAGTTTTGCATCAGACAAACCAAAGACGGAAGACCAAGTGATTTTTCTATTAAAACAGGATTAGGTCAAAGTCTCGCTATTTTATAAAAGGCTGTTTCATTTAAATGGGAGTTATGTTCCTTCATCGTGGTTTAAACGAATACGTGCTTAGTTACCATGGTAACTTGTGCTGGTGAACAACAGTGGTTTGGGTCAGGGTAACTGTTAAGCTTGTTTACAGTTGTGTCAAAAAATGTGTAATGGGAAAGAGCGTCCAGTCACGCTACTAACATCTTGTCTGAAAAAACATAATTAAGCCTATTAAAATCAAACTGCAGCATTTTATTGTTTCTAAAATAAATAAAAAAAATATTTTAGGAAACAATAAAAGATTTTACATAATGGCTGCAACAGTCACCATTTATTCCTCAAAGACCCCCCCCCCAGATTGAAAGATGGCTGCACCCCGTACCCCTTGTAGTCCATTGTTGAGTGTATTAAAATTCTTTATAACATATTTTGTGTTTGTTAAGTTTCTGGTGTAAACAGAAGTGAGTATGTTATTCCAGCAGGCTTGTTCAGGAAACATTGCAGCAATATGTAGTTTATTATCACCACACCTGGCTGCTATTTTCTTGGTGCTCATTTCTACACTGTCTTTATGATTTTCTAGTTTTTTAATGGCATTTTCTCACAAATTGGTTACTCTGGAGGCGTCCATTTTTTCCAAGTTAATGCAACCGAAACGCTAACAACCTGGTAATCATCTACCCTCAACAGCTCAGAATTACAAGACAACTGGAACGCACCTTAAAACTTCCTTATAAGTTTGGCAGGTAAATGATGACTGACTTGAAGAAAACTGAGAAAAGCTCATTATCCAGGTTCTGGCTGCTCACTCCAGTCTCTGAATGAACATTAACCCAAGGCTCAGACATACCCTCTTCCTGATGCAAAAATAAAAAGAACTTTAATTTCCACAAAATAATCTTTAAAAAAAATTTATTTTAGTCAAACTATACCACATGGGTGCAGACAAACTGGCAGCGACAGGACAACAGACCCAGTCTTAGGCCTGGTTTACACATAAGTTTTCTTTTTTTATCTGTTTGAGACCTTACACATGAAGACAAAACATCAGGCGTTTAACAGTGTTGATTGTATTGTGTGTGGTGGTTCTGATAATCTAATTACAGAACAACACTCACACAACACCCGATCTAGAATCTAGTCCTTCGTGGGATCAAATGTGATCTAACAAAAACCAAGAAGAAGAAACATAGCAACAACCGTAAAACACAGCACCCGACACAGAAGACAATCTACAAGGCGAGGGAATGATGGTTGTGTTGGGACTATTGTTAACAGGAAAAGCCAGAACTTAAAAAAAAAAAAAAAGCCAGACGGAAGACAGCGTGAAGACGGACTTTATATCGTTCCTTGTTCTCAGTCAGCTTGCTTTCTGATTGGCTACAATCCATTCCACATCACAATCCACACAGTCACAATTCAGGAGTTGTCGGTTTTCCACACAAACGTCGCGAGTTTGGATCGTAGTTATTGAACATGTTACTATACTTCCAGTTGTTGGCCACGACCTGTTTCAGAGCTGATTTTCGGGACGAACTCGCTCTAAACACACTTCAGACCAAATGACAGCTTTATAGGAAAATCTTATAAGACTCAAGA
>CM047996.1:22312408-22332919 GCA_026261665.1 Melanotaenia duboulayi | reverse complement strand
CAATTTAAAAAAAAAAAAGTAAGGTTATATGTTGTCTACCGTTTGGCTTCATTAAAGGACAGAACTCAGCCACAACACATAACTTATAAAGAGAATCTCAATGAAAACTAAACCAAGCATAGTTTCAGCACAGGTCTGGACAAGGATGTCCACGGCTTTAGTATTTACATGAAGGGGGTCTTTAAGGAAAATGGTCTGGGAACCACTGGTACAGAGTGATTGCAGTGTTAGAATATAAAGCAGCAGCTCAAGCTTCCGATTTTCAGTGTTTTTATATTTTAAGGACATTTTGTATCTTTGTAGGTGCATATTTTCTTTTAAAGACCCACATCAGAACTTTTGCAGACTTTCTCAGTGCCCCTTGTCAACGGCTAACTCTGCATCCATCCTGCATCCTATCTGTACTCTGAGCTCTCTCCAGCCAGTAAAAGTCAGTCATGTGAAGACTCTTTTGATCTGTCCCTTTATCTTTTCCCCTCTCTTTCTCAGTTAATGCCTGTTTGTGTTTCTTTACTGAATCCACCATGGTACGCATTCAAAATGGCTGGTGTCTTGATATCCGCTTGCTAGCGTTTGTTAATAAGTGCCAATGTGCCGTCTTCCAAGTCAGGGATGTGGAGTTGTAAAAAGTTGGCCAGAAAGTTGCATATTGTGTCATTTTAACATTTAAACACTACATTTGAACCAAACTTAACCCAACAAGACCCCACGAAGCACGTTTCCCAGTAATGCACTTGACACCTCTTAAAGCTTGTTTTGAATAACCAGTCTGAGAGGCCCCAGTCAAATAAATGCCAGCCCAGCCTCATCATTAAAGGGCTACATAACAAAATCCCACATCTGACCAGGGTGAGAATTATTACACACTGGAAAATCATTAAAAGCACTTTTAATACCCGTAATTATATTAAAGTTTAATACTGCTGAGGACCTGGCTCTTTTAAGAGGGAAGAGGATTGGTTGTAATTAATACCAGCTCCTAACCCTCACACAGATTTTTACTACAGCACCTCTGGTGTACCAGAACTACGCTTCACAAAGTGTCCATGTGGGGAAAAAACAAAGCAAAACAGTGTTTATAATTTCTTAATTTGTCTTTTTCTTACATATTCATGTTTTTTAAGCAGTGCCTCTCCGCTGTGCATTTTCAAAACACCTGGAGCAAAAAGACCAAATAAATGTTTTTATAAACCACTGAAGGAAAGTGCAGCAGCACTTGGTTAGCATCATTGCTGCTGAGCCATCTGTCTGCACAATTTGTTGTAAGAGGAAATTATATGAAAGCTGAAGAACACCTGCATATGTTTTGAGTATGAGGAAGAGATTTTTTTTTCTCCCATGAATGCATTACAAGGCTGTAAGAACGATTTAGGACTTGAACCCTTTTAAGCCCTCATTTGTCCATGTGGTTGATAACTGAAGCTAAACAAGAGCAGCAGCAGATTATCGTAATTTACTCAAACTAGACCATTATAATTCTAACCTTTGTCCTCTGAAACAATAGACCAGGATGTGAAGTTAATTTGAAGATAAGTAATTTGATTTTCAATATTTTGCATTATCATTCAAACCGTGTTTTATGTGTATGTGAAAGTACAGTAACAAAAAAACCTGAGAAGCATTTTGAGTCGACTAACACCATCTTCCCCCTCAGAGGGAAAGAAGAGGTGTTACTGTGGATGATAAAAATGAAACAACTGCTGGCTAATCTGCAAGTCAACCGTTTGTGCTCCACCGATCTTCCAGCTGTTATTTTCAGCCTTCTGATCATTGTCGTCCATGTCCTCCTGTTTATCTTTGAGTAAAACATGACTCGTTTTTAATATCCTGAATCCAAGAAAATGAGCAGATTGTATGTGAATTGCTGTTCAAATGCTCCAATGTTTGGACTGAAAGAGAATTTCTAAGAAATCCCCAGCTGTAATCACGCCTCATCTGTCGTCATACATGGGCTAAACAGGGAAAAACCAATGGCTGCTTCTGCTTTGTCACATTTTAAAATATGCTCCTTCACATCTGTCATGAAAACAGATGTTTGTGGAATAAGTCAGCTAAGTGCACAGCGGGCTGGTTTGCCTACTTTGCTGCTGGTAATTTATCAACACCCCGCTCTTCTATGGAAGCATGCTCACCTGAAATTTAAGTGTAGAGCGACTCAGCAGATTCTGCTTTAAGCCTTTTTTTTGCCATATGGAGGCAGAGCTCAGAATAAGGAATAGTTTGAAATGTTGTTGCCTCTTGGTCTTTTTTCCTCTTGGAAAGTAGAGAACGGACACTTGTCAAACCGTCTCTGGTCTGTGTAACCCACTCCCTCTGCATGTCAGCTGCCTGGGGATGGCTCTCCACCCCCTTGATCCCCCTTGTTGTTTTTGATGGGTGGAGTAAGTGGTGTTGTGCAAAGAGATGGAGGGACTGGACACAGGGGTTCTGAATTGTGGCTTTTAGGTTTATTCATTCACAACTGCTCTCTGCTGCACAGAGACTTTTTAAAACTTTCTATGTGAAACACCAGAGTAGCTAATGAATGACTTGTTTTAAAAGCATATAAAGTAAATATTTAAAATAAAAATGTTAAATTTATACTCTAAATGGGCAACATATCCTGGGAGATATGAAGTGTAAAAGGAAAACTTAAGGTCATACTTTAAAAAAAAATATTCAGTTGGGTTGTTTTAGCCAAGAAACATTAGAAAATTGCTATTATTTTTCCAAAATTTTAGATGTGCTTGCCGGTTTAAAGGTTATCCCAACAGTCAGCATATTAAATTGTAAAGTTCTTTAATTGCAAATTGAGCTTGGACATGTATCAGTAAACACTGATTTCTTACAGCAGTTAGCAAAACATAAAAGCATCAACGATTCATGTCCATAAATGAGCAAGAAAAGAAAGAAATGATTGAAGGTGTGACTTTATAATAAAAACTTTAAAGCATGTATGACATCCAGGCAAAACCAGTTCACACTGACGGTAAAAGTTTTATTCTAGATCTAGTTTGCCACAGAGCTGATTTACATTTTTGTCATGAAACCGTCACACTGTGAAACTAAAGCATAAAACTCTGATCACACTGCAGATTTTTTTTTTCCTACCTCCAAATATTTCTGGTAGAAAGAATTTCTATCAGCAGAACGAAGGCCGTAAAATTCGGTAAAATCTTTACAGACTCAATCTGGCCGACAGATCTTGACATGGGCTGTCATAAAAAATGAAATATAGGTGAAACCTAGACTGTCTTTCTCTAACAAAACATCTGGAAGGAGCAGAATATCTACGGGTGGATATGAATCCAGCCTGTTGAACCTTCTGCAGCACCTGGGTTATATGTGGAAAGGTAATTTCAGGAGCGATCCATGATTGGCAGGCTCTGACGAATAACAGGCATGCCTTATCTTCATTTTTACACTGGGTAGAGGAGAGGAGGAAGAGGAACAACTGAAGACTCGGGGAGTCATTAAACGCAGCAAATGAGATGCATTTAAAATCGTTTTAACTCAGTTCCCACCACGTGGAATAGACGAGCGTGCATGGGACCAGAGATAATGCCAAATTGCAGACATTTTAATGGTCTTGACGGGGAGGGATCAGAGAGTATTAATCCATAGCTTTGTCGCACCCCGTCTTGTTAATGTGGCTCTTTACCAGCCCATTATAGCCTCACTCAGGCACAGATGAATAGAAAATAAATGGGATGGAGATGGATTCCATAGTAACTGTCAGGAACAATCATTTTTGTTTCTTTACTGGTTAGAGGTGAAAATTTATCATGGATGCTGTGTGTGTGTGTGTTTTTTTTGTTTTTACCGTAAATTGTAATTTAAAAAAAAAGGCACTTGAACCGTGTTTATGCTGATTAGCTTTTGATATCTTGATTTCAGAGAATAAACCCATATACTTACACATTTACAGCATTTCTGGAATTAGTACGAATATTTTTACCAAGAAAAATGACAAGTTTTCTTTTAGTGGATCTTAGGTGGGCGGGCCCCTGGATTGGGCGGTTAATTCCGTATTGCTTTTGCTCCAGCCGTTGACAGTCACATGTCGACTCTTAGATCTTGTTGTCCACTTGTCTTTCTTTTCTTTGCTTCCTCCATATGAGGTCCTCATACATTTCTTAGCTGAAGCAAAATGCAACTTTCACATGATGCATGGCTAGAAACAATGTTTGCTATTGTTACTGTGTGACATATCACACAGTAATGAGCAGTGCATGCATATGTTTATTTAACATTAAATAGTCAAAGTATTCAGGTTTAAAATAAATAATAAATAAAGATACTCATATTTTGAGTAATGTGTTAAAGGGTTGAGAACCAAGATATTTATGGTCTTCCTCCTCGCATCTTCCCATGATATTTATTCTGCGGCTACTGATGAGACCATTGAGGCTCAGCAATCAAGGCCTTTTAAAATAAACTTGCATCATCCCAATCTATGATGGGACATTGGCCCGCCATGATGCTGAACAAAACCTTTTCTATCAATAGGATGTGATTTGCTTTATATTCTGATGACAGGCTGCCTGTCGGCTCTGATACTGTGTATAAAGTAGTTAATTATGGTCATTTAAAATGTCTTTTTAATCCCAACACTGAAGATGATAATGGCTTAATCCTCCAGCTTGATGAAACAGAGACATTTTGTATTAAATGTTGACAGCTTTGCTTCCTTGATTTATATTTTTGACTTTGTGGCATCGTTTGTGCATTTATTCCCAGTTAGCCTTGAATAGAAAACTATCAGGAAACCATATGAAAGAGGGGGGTGGAACTGTAGAGTTAATTAACACTGAAAGAATGAAGGTGAACAATTCACAGAAGTGTCTGCAATCCTCTGCCTCCATGCTGATTAAAAACAAAGTGAAAAGCTTTCAGCTGATGTCTCTGTTCTTTTTCCCAAAAGCAAGAGATGAAGAGACAGTGAGGAAGAAGGAAGAATGTTCCATAAATGCATGAAAGAAAACCTCAGCTCCCTGTCTTGCACCACAGAGGTAATCATGGATTATTAACATTTATACAGAAAGATGAAACCCCATTAGAGAGCAGCTGGTAAATTACTTTTGGTTAGTTGTGGGTGTGTGTGCATGATGCATGGTTGTTATGAAAGTGTAAAAGAGAGAAAAAAGTGGCTGGTTTATTGCTACATGGCAGAATTGGCTCATTTTAGTGAGTCAATATTAACACCCGGAGGTAATTTACATGTAACTGTTTACAGTTTGAGACTAATTTCACTTTATGCAGCTATTGGGATGAACTGAAAACTCTGAAATGAATCTGGAGATCTTTTTGTAGAAATGCTGGTTTTCAGTGCATTTGATGACTGGGACATGAGTTTTAGTGTCACTTTTCCAGAGTTGGGGCACTGAGTAATAAAATAGGATGCAGTTATTTACAAATGACAGTAGAACATAGAAAAGTTGTCAAACGTAAGTTACAACAAAATGCAAGAAAAAAAGCTTATTGCAAATATTTGGGTTAATTGGCCTCAAGTCATTAACATGACTGAGATGAAAAAGAGCACCCAGAGAAGCAGAGTCTATAAAGATGAGCAGAAGTTCAGCAATCTGTAAAAAGCAGACTTTTATCAATACAAGACTAAAGACCTGAATATTTCAATGGCACCGTAAGAAAAATTTAGAGAATCTGGAGACATNGACTGAAGACCTGAATATTTCAATGGCACCATAAGAAAAATTTAGAGAATCTGGAGACATCTGGAGTAAAAAGTTAATGGGCATGGGCTGAGAAATGCTTCCAGAAAGCATTCTGTGAACACAGTTCACCTTACCATCCGCAGATGCAGGTTTAAGCTTTCACAGAAAGAAAAAGCCATATGTGGCCATGATCCAGAAATGATCAGGGAAGGAGCTCATTTAAAATTATTTGAAGTAAATGAGAATGTTTGTGGTTGGTTGGACTAAAATGTGATGCTTCCCTGCTTACACATGGCTCAAATGATTGGGCCATTAACAGGTCTGTGCTCCAACCTGTGGAGATCTATTTAGTTTGAATCAGGTGTGTTGGAGCAGAAGCCATTTAAAACCTGCTGGGCCAGGGGCCTTGAGGACTTTGGCCATTTCTCCACTGTTTCTTCTTACCACATGGTGCACAGGATGTTCTATGTGGCCCAGATGGGCAACAACATACACGATATTTTAAGCAGAATCTTGAATATGAAAATATGAAGCAAAAAGTTACTAATAATTCAGACATTTTGAACAAGTAAAGGCTCATTTATGCTCAACGCATAGTTTAGTAATTTATGTTTTAACGCTGCCAAACTGTCAACTCGTGGGAGTGAATGCTGAACTCAGCACTGCCCTCTAGTGGAGGAATTTACTATAGTAATATAGTAATATAGAAAAGTCATGGAAGCATGAGGACGGCAACGTANTAACAACGCCAATATAGAAGAGTCATGGAAGCATGAGGACGGCAACGTATGACATTTGAAACGGATGTCCCTATTTATGCACGTTAAGGAGCATAAATGGGCCTTAAAAGACGACGATTAAAGTTACGTAACTGAGTAATTATAATTTAGATAGCCAAGAAAAGTTATTTTGTTAAAGTAAAAATAGTTTCTTTTAAAGTATCAAATGCTTCTTACATTTATGACTTTTGTAAATGAGTCAAGGTTCTAGATACTTGGCAGCTCATGGTAACAAAAAAGTTGACTGGTTGTCAGAAAAGTTTCAGCACCAGGTTAACAAAAGAGAAATATATAAATAATTTGGCCTGCTGTGTTAAAAATTTAACAGTGTTTGCTTGAAAAGGGAGATGAGACGGAATCAAGATGGACTTTAACAGCAGAGGGGAATCTCCATGGTCTGAGGTGCTGCTTGGAAATCATTGATTATTAACGGTGAAATAAAAAACAATGCACTAGTTGAGGGTGTAGAATCAAACTGTGATGGCTCCTCTGTGACGGACATTAACATTTTAACAGATGCGTGGCCTCTGCTGTCAAATGCATTAACACAGATAACAGAGCTGCTGTCATCACAGTTTTTGTGACGGTGACTTGTGAAGGAAGAGCTAATAACACCATCTATCTGGAGGAAAATGGGTTTGGACTGAACGAGTTGCTGGGAGTCTTTGACACTTCTGCTACAACATAACTATTAACCCCCCAGGCAGATGCATTACTTGGCTTTTAGTGCTTGTCCAAACAGCTTGGCTCTGAGTGTCCTCTGCTCGTTTCTCTCTGTCACTAACTTTAATTAGTTTTGTTGTAAAACCCATCAACCTCCAATCAAGTCTACACACCAGGGCCAAGCTGTACTCGGCAGACGACGTTCTGCTCAGCTAAATCATCTCTGCTGGGTACGCAGATGACTGTGTTTTAATAAGTATACCTATGTTTTGCTTAGTGGTGTCTTGGCTATAATCTTGTGTGCATCATCTAAGGTTGTGCAGCATACATGATAATAACGCTGCACCTGCTGGACTTTCCACTTACTCTACTAACCAACAAATGTCCTGAGTTTCAGGAAACCATTGCAGCTGTAGAATTCTGATCTGGAAAATCTTTTCAAACTACCTGTGTGGTTTGGATTCAGACTGGAAAACAGATTGCATTTGGTTTATTTTCTGCTCAGACCTACTAAAGTCAGTCTGGATGCAACCTGCATATCCAAGTAAAAGTGCTGGTAGTTTTTAGAATATGGTGCACAGTCCTTGAATAACAAAGGTGGGTAAATTGACTCCACATGGGCAATAAAACATCTCCAGTTATAAGATGAGATGACTCTTGGAGCTATTGTTATTTCATTGTTTGATCTGAAAATGGAGCCTCAGCCATCTTGTGCATATATGTAATACAGGTGTGGAGTTAGGATCCAAAACCGTCTACCAACCAGAAAGTCTGGATCAGTTCTAGACATCCCCAGACTATATTCTGAAGTGTCCATTGCCTCCCGATGTGTCTACTGGGGTATGAATGTGTGCGATTAGGTAAAAAGTACTTATTATGATAGCAGTAATGTGTGTGTGTGTGTGTGTATGTATGAATGTGTTGAGTAGTCAACATGTAGCTAAAAAACATGCTATATAATTACAGTCCATCTACATTTTGTAACTTGTATCTCCATATTTGTAAGTGTAACAACAATACAGATTAAGTACAGATTAATTTTGCAAGCTTGAAAATGCAATTCAGTTTTATCAGTTTTACCTGCCTACTCAAGAACCAGGTTTCTCCAATTCCTCAGCCCTGCCCCGCCTTGGACAAAGTTTCTTTTACGTATGAAATAACTGGACCAAAACAAACTTTGTTGATCTTGCCATGTCGAGAACAAGAACAAAGTATCAGATTCCCGGTCCGCAACCAAACTTTATGCCATGTAGAAAGGTAGCGCTATAACCGTCTGACCGACGCCACAGCGACTGTCATAGCTCCTAAATATATATTTTACTATATATTAGTGTAGCAGGAGCATTTTACATTCTCTGTAATTCCAGCTGGAAATGGAATATTCCTAACTTTTTGTATTCCGTCCCTATCTTGGCTCCATAATCTTGGTCCCCAATTTAAGTTTTATTCCTGACTAAACCGTCCTCCAGTCACCAGGTTTGGATTCAGCTCATGCTTACTGCCACACTCTCATTGCTGTATGTTTTTGTATGAGATAGCTGAAGGTCTTTGTGCATGCTCTACATGCATAAATTGCAAAGTCCTGCTGCCAGCGAGCAGGCTATTCACCATATCTTGAACGGGAAGATGCTCCCCTGAGTTTGGGCCGCAGACAGGTGCACAAACGTAATCACCGTCTTCATGTGTGGTCGGCATATAAAGTAGGACAAAGAAGAGTCTTTCAAGCACCTGCGTGTGATTTCATGTATTCAATGAATGCATTGCTTGGGCTGAAGGATGGTTTTGACAGATTTTTGTGCCACAGTACCAGTGATAAAGTCAAGTACCAATCTACATACATGAATGTGAACAGCAGCATTTGACTATCAAAGTGTTGGGGGTGGGGGCTTCAAAATGAAAGACAGGAAAAATATAAGCTATTCCTTTAAAAATAAATGGTATTTCCTACTTCTGAATAGGAGTTTTCTAGTGAAGGAGGGGCTAGGTGTACACGGAAGTCGTGCATAACGTCTTTTCAAGCAATGTGATTCTATTTTTCTGAAAGCTCCAAATGGGTTATTCTGCTTTAGCTTCACTCAGCAGGTCAGATCACAGCAACATCAAAGTGTTTTGTATCCACTGCAGTAAATGGGAGGTTGAATCGGTGCTGTCATAAGAATGCATGGAAAAAAAGAAGAAAAAAAAAAAATAAAGACAGAAAATGGCTTTAAATTGCAGCGTGTGCACAGTGAGTGGCACAGAAAAAAAGGGGGGAAATTGACCAGACAGCTGGGAGTAATAGAAATGTATAGATCCATGCTAGATGAATGAAAACACTCTTCCTAACTTATAACTATTGTATGAAATAAATCCTCAAGGGGCTTGATGGGATGAAAGGACAGCATACTGTTTGTTTTGTTTGTTTTTTTTTTACTTGACAATCAGGCCATTTAAAAACACTTCTGGTGACTTCAGGCTGAAGCTGTAAAAAAAAAAAAGACAATTCATGGCAATAAGACTGAAACACACTTGTTTCTGGGACTGGGGGTGTTTATTATCCAGCTGCTTCCTAGAACATGTAGGATATAACACACTGCTGCACTGTTCAACAAGTACACTTTGATCAAGGCACCATAAATGTTTTTGGTTTTTACTGTTAACATTTTGGATTTAATTAGAAAATAGGTTTGCAGTTTTTCGATTTCCTGTGTGATTTTGCTCTGCATGGCTTAATATATTCCTCTAGCTGTCTGTGTACCAAGACATGATTATACAGTTTAAAGAGATTTTCTAATATCAAAGGTTAAAGCAAAATATTTATTATGGGTCTTTTGACAAAAACAGCAAAAAAAAAGTTCCCATCTTTCTAAGACTAAGGCAGCACCAACAGATGTTCTGTAGATCTTACTGTTTCAAACAGTCCTTTTTGTAGTACTTGATCAAGTTTACCAGACCAGATATTACAGTAAGTAAATGWTAAAAGMAAAAAATCTACRGTATGTAGWATGATCAATACTTTTCCATGTTAAAAGTTTTGTACAGTTGAKGATCTTTTCTGTTTTGTCTGTAGTTTTAAGACAAATCTCTGTGATGGACAATCAAATGTACAATAAACCAGAARCAAGTTATTGCACCTGGTTGCTTYTATCACTTAATGGGAGCACAGAAATGCAGTTTTCTCTTGCTGATAAGGTACTTTTTATACTAGCATAATCTCTTTTTATTAGTAATCAGTGTTTTATCCAGAGGCTTTACATAAATGTTTGGAAACATTTCCAGTGTTGCAGCATGCAGCACTTCCAGTATAACACAATTATCCCGATTATCAGCAGCTATATTAATCTGTAGTTTTTGTATAGAGCAGAACTTAAAACCAGGATTTAACTAAAAGAAATAAGAGCAGCGTTAACAATAAAAATGAATTGATCCGGACAGGAAATGAGTGCTTCAGTCATCACGGCTTCCCACGGTGTTAAAATATACTAAAGACAAAGTATAGTGACACTAGTTAAATTAACTGAATTCACTTTGAACTTTAAACAAGTTTACACAGAATTTTATGTATTCACATGATCCCACATCGTCCTCATTCGCTGTGTATAGTGTAAAGTGGTGATCAGTCCAACTCACAGACAATTTGCAAACAATTTCCTGAATGCCTTAAATCAGTGTTTCCCAATCCAGGTCCTCAGGACCCCCTGCCCTGCATGCTTTAGATGTAACCCTACTGTAACGCCTGAATTAAACGAATAGCTCGTTAACAGGCTGCAAGAAAACTTGGTGAGGAAGTTCATTCATTTGAATCAGATGTTTTGGAGTAGGAGCATATCTAAGCCATGCAGAGCAGGGGCTCCCGAGGACCTGGACTGGGAAACACTGCCTTTAAATGGAGGTTCAGGCTGTCTGGTGAAACCATACTAAAGGAAAAGTCAAAACTTTTAAGGGGATGTCTTCTGAACTTTTGGAATCAAAAGCTGTTTCTAATCACGTGGAGTTTGCAGCGATTACAAAATTAAAAGTTTAATAAATCTCTCTATCAGGTGGTTAGTCTTCTTTCATTTGTTGGTAAAATTCAGAGCTGTATCTCCATTCTTGTTTTACTTGTCAAAGTTCTGGTTGTTGAACAAAGAGTCAATGAGGCTAATTTTAGAATGAAGCAATAATTTTCCTTCTTTCACCAGGATGTCCTCAGTCTAAGGCATGGACAAGCCATGAGAGGAAATCAGGCAGCCAGTGTGTAATATGTAGAAATGAAGCTATGACACCAAAATGCTACGGAATGCTACGGAAATACTGCAGGATTTGTCACTGAAGTGTGACTATAATCTCCTAAAGCCTGGTATGCATGACTTCTTTTCTTAATCGGAGATTTTTTTGTCTGTTGGAGACCACACATGAAGATAAAAAATCAGGCATTTAACAGTGTTAATCGCACTGTGTGTGGTCTGCTCCGGGAACAACACACACAACGATGCTGTCCCACAATCTAGAATCTAGTCCTCCGAGCCGGAAGTCTCCCGTGACCAAACGTGATCTAACAAAAACAAAGAAGAAACTTAACAACAACCAGAAAACACAGCACCCAGCATGGAAGAGGATTTACAAGACGAGGGAGTTATGGTGGTTTTTGGACTATTGTCCTTCTTTGTTCCCAGCCAGCTCGCTGTCTGATTGGCTACATTCCATTCCACGTCACTTTCCACACAGTCACAACTCAGGAGTCGTCACCTTTCCACACACACGTAAAGACTTTTGGTTGTAAATATTGAACATTGTTGGCTATGACTCGTTTCGGAGCCAGTTATCTGGATGAATTAGCTCTTTACACACCTCTGACCAAATGAAGGAAAACCTTATAAGACTCAAGATAATTGGGCGTTTGCTTCCTTGGTCGGGAAGGGGGTAAAATTGGGACAAAAACAGCCCAATAATCTTTGTGTGTACCAGGCTTTAGTAAGCTAAAATTCTGATGAGTTCAGCATGGTAAACCAACATGGTTTGAACTTGAAGCTGGGTGGAGATGAAGAGGCTGGATATTTTTATGCTAAGCTGGGAGTGTGTGATCCACCTACAGTAGATGTCCGCTGCAAATCTAAGTGATTAAATAATATTCAAGCCAGTGACTTTAGCCACAGGAAAAAATGTCAATTCCCCTAAAATGTCCACTTTAATCAGGACTTTTTATACTCAGTTCATCATGCATAAATTTCTACAGCTGCCAGCCAAATACTTATATTTAGCCCACGTACCCGTGTTTTAGTATGTTGCAGATAAAATCAAACCTGATGTGTTGACAGAGAAACAAACAGTGAAGAGACTTCAGTGTTTTGCATGTTCTTTGCCAGTTGTTTTAAACGGATATGATTTTAAACTATTTCTGAGGTAGAAGAGGGTAATGATGCATTTTCTTATTTGCACCTTTTAAATTTAACCTGAGGATTCTTACTTGATTAGAAGCCATTTTTTCTGACATCAATTGGGAATTCATAACCTCATCTCACAGTCAAACAGCTTGTCAAGCTAGGACTTGTAAACTTATGACTTCCATGTCGTAGATTTATTCTAACCTATTTTTAACATCCTGCTACTCATAAGTTACAAGTCAGAGTTTGCAAATAATTATGAGAATGTATTTATCCTTCACTGTAAAGGTGTCATGCATAGTGAAAGTAGTGACTTCACTAACAAAAGATCCCAAAGTAAGTTATGCAAGTATGGGTTGACTTGGCTGGGATATCTAAGAAGAAAAGCAGATGTAGAGAAGAAATATTTGCAGGCTCAGAATGCTGGACGGCTTTGCTGAATTATTATTTTATTGTATCACAAATTGTCAACTACTGCTTGAATTCTGTTTTGCATAAAAGAGCACATCACTCATAAATTGAGCAAACAGGCACAAAACAAAGGAAACAAATATTTAAACTTATTTTTTTTATTTTAAATATCTTTTTTTTGTGTGAGTTAAACCTGTTTTCTCAATTTATGTTTTAGTGTATTTGAGCATCTGTAGCCATTACATGGTCAGATTTCTGTGTTTTTGTGTGTTTGACTATTTATTTGTCCTGCTGCACCTTTCTTCCCCATGTTATTCATTTCTACACAAGCCTGACGATCCAAAACCAAAATTTGATTAACTGTTCTTTCATCTTGACATTTGACCAAGTAGAAGTGGCTTGAAATGTGTTCAATCATCATCAAAATGCTTTTCAATTTGCTCAGTTGACAGATTGAGTTAACACACTACAAGGACTAATTGTCTTAAAACTTTCACTGAATGATAAGTAGGCCAAACTTCTGAAAGCGGTTTGACTTTGGGATGTTTAATAGTGTGATTTAACTTTCTATATAAGCAGTAGCCAAACTTTATTTGCTATTTTTGATTTGCACGAATCAAATTAGAAAATGAATAATGGAAATATAAAAATAAAGATTACGACCAATTTGAAAATTTGATTTGATGGTGAATACTTGGTGTTCTTCAAATGGCAACTTTGTCAGGTCAGACATTATCCTCAAAGCTTGTTGACTCAACAATCAACTCACATGACGAATAATCTTTCCAGATATAAGAGATCCTAGATCGGGGAACTCCAGGCCTCTTGCTGGCTTTCTATCCTACCCTGCTGCAACACATCCGATTCAAATTAATGGGTCATTAAGAAGCTTGTGCAGAACTAAACAAGCTTTTTGGAGAAACTTTTAAATTTTAACCAGGTGTGTTGCAGCAGGAAAACAGTGAAACCTTGCAGGATTCTAGCCCAAGAGATCTAGAGTTGGTTATCTCTGTCCTAGATTTTCCCAGATAAAGTAATTCTTGAAGGAGCGCCCTCTCCTTTTTCATCTAGTGGATGTCCAAATCCGTAACAAAGCCTTTTCTTCCCGGTTTCTTCCCCAGTTTGGACCTTTTCAGAACTCAATTATATTAAAACCACTAGCCTTTATTTCCCCCCTCCAGTCACTGGAAATGTCTCATTCACATTTTCTTTTATGCAGCCTTCAGAGGATCACTTTTTCCTCAATATAAAAATCAAACCTGCCTAATTAAACTAAAACTGTAATTCAGGTCAGATCCGCAACGGTGTCAGATAACAGCTTTCATAAACTTCAGTTAGTGTCAGATGCAGGTCAGGCATTACCATTTTTTCTAAAGGTTTTTTTTTATCTAAAATCGTGTATGGAAATCTAAATGAATATAACTATATGAAGGGATGTTGGTGTGAAGGGGTTATTTAATTCAATCAGTGGGGAACATGGAGAATAAACATCTTGGAAATGAGTATTACTCACCAGACAACTAAACCTGACATTATAAAGCAGGCACTATGCCGACTCCTCTAAGCTCTAAAATAAACATTAGTCCATAGCTGGCAGTTTTTCTGTAGAAAAGCTTTTACAGAGGGTGGAGCAGTTGGAGAATCATCTATGACCACTTTAAGTCACTAGAAGTGCTCTAAATGGAAAGTCTGACACCTCTCTGAGAGTCGTTTTGGTTCTGTTGTTGTTGGAGTGTGACTGGATTTAAAGTGGAACTTGAAAATCAGTGGACTAACGTATTGCATTGTTCAGTGATGGTACCCTACTACCTTCTACCCATTGCTTTAATGCCAAATGAGGTCTTAGAATTTCAGATTTCATCTGTTTCCCTGATGTAATCTTTCAGCTTTTAACTTTAAAAAAAAAATGGCAGAGAAGTTAAAAGCCAGCACCCATGTACTCTTTTGGGCTCAGTTTCTTTGGTCGTTGTTCCTTGACAGAAGCCATTTGCTAAATCTTAATGGAATTCATTAGTTTCTTCATTAGTGTCCAGGGAGGCTGGGCAGTTTGCACAGTTAATCACCTTTCAGGCCTTTTGACTGTTTGTGTGGATAAACACTGCAAAAACTATTGTTTCGAAATGACAATAACTTAGATTAATAACATTTATACATAGACACACACAACATATTCACACAAACACTTGTTCATGTTTCTGCCACAGTTCAGTAGTTTAGTCATTTTTAACTCAAGTCTGTAGAAGTGTGAAAGATTGAAGTAATTGCCTGCGTTGACTACCCCAACAATAGGTAGGAGCCTGATATTAGATAACTGCTGCATGGACGATTATATTTCACCTGCAACAAGTTATTTAACCCCAACTGATGCAATGAGAAGCTTTGCATTTCTTTCTTAAATCATGGTGAAATGGTGGTGGTTGTGGAAAAGATGCTAGTCTAAGAAGGATCAGATCAGAACTGTCCAATGCATTATTGAAAGGAAAGATGGCGTGAACCATTGTCTTCCTCATGAACAATGTGGAAGGAACTTGGGACTGGGACTGAACACCTGTGTAGCCAAAAAAAAACAAAAACAAAACACCAATCAGAGAGGATAATCAGGAAGAAAAGTTCAGTTTGCTACGGAGCATCCAGACTGGACTCTGGATGGCATGGGTATATTCCAAGATGACAACGTCAGGATTCATGGGGCTCAGATTGTGAAAGAGTGGTTCAGGGAGCAGGAGACATCATTTGAGCTTTCTTCTTCCGGTTTTTATTTCATTACTTTTACTTCTTTTAAAGTTTGTTTTTAATGCACTTTGTATTGCTTCTTGCACCCCGCTGTAATGCTTTTGTTTTATGTAAAGCACTTTCGACTGTCTTGTACATGAAATATGCTACATAAATAATTTAGCCTCACCAGAGTCCAGACTGGAACCCAACTGAGAATCTTTGGGGTGTGCTGGAGGAGGCTTTGCACAGTGGTCAGATTCTTCCATCATCAATACAAGATCTTGGTAAAAAATTAATGTTACTGTTTTTTTTTGTTTTGTTTTTGGTGACTTTGTTTTGACCAGGCAGTGCATATAAATTCAGAAGAAACTGGGTGAAGCATGGGAATCAACCTGTCTTCATGTTAAACTAATGATCCTTACTTACAGGGAAAAAGAGTAATTTTGCATTTCCCCTTACGAACAGCCCTCTGCAGCTGTTTGTGCATGTTTTAAAAAAAAAATGTTTTAAAAATGATCAACAAATGATTCCATGTTTCAGTCTTACATTTCAAGTCAAACTTTATAAACCGCTTTTCATGCTGAGGCAACACAGTGCTTCACATGATTAAAAAAAATGCAATTCAAGTTACTCTGTGTACACTACACATGCACACACTAATACGCCTGAGTACACTACTTCTTGCTCTCCCTCTTTGGCAATTTGTTCAGCGACAGTCTGGCTCAATTTCCCCTTTTTATTACTTTAAATGGATAAGACCAGACTTAGACTGCAGTGGTTTCTGCAGCGTTTTTTTCTCTATAGGATGATGGAGCAGGACCTTCCTGTTGATAATGATAAATAACACGGCATGTTAACCAGTCAGAACAGTTCTGATTTAGCTCTATTTCCTCAGTTTGTTCTGTTGGTTTTCAGGTTGAGTTTCGTCAGTCTTCCTTCCTGTATTTGAATGTCTGTTGCGTTCACTTGCTGCTTGACTGTCACTGGTTCTCAGCTGCTCCTCATTAGTCAGAATACAATTTCCTCTGTTCTGTGCCAGATCATCACCTGTGGCTTGTCACCTGTAAGTCTGTAAGTCGGCCCTTCATTCATCTTATTTTAATGAGCTTGGTACTTTGTGAATTCTGAAAGTATTTAATGTTTCAGGCCTTCAGTTAAATAATCTCCATGCCTCGTGCCTTTAGTCATGCCTTTGGGTCCTTTCTCTCATTGTATTTTCTATGGATTATGACATCTGGGCTAATTTTCAATCCACATGAGGAGGATAACACTGAGGCTGCCCAACAGGTTTTTATTAGTCTCTAATGTAACAACATAAATCCTGGAGTTTCTGTGCTGCACGCTGGTGTGGTGGTAGCACCGCAGCCTCCAGCAAGAAAGTCGCTGGTTCAAATCTCGGCTGGGTGGGAGGTTTGAACCTTGAGGGCGGTGGCCTTTTAGTGTGGAGTTTGCATGTTCTCTCTGTGTATGCGTGGATTCTCTCCGGCTTCCTCCCACCGTCCAAAGACATGCATGTTAGGTTAATTGATGACTCTAAATTCTCCGTGAATGAATGAATGGATAAATCCTGTTTGAGTTGAGTTTCTTTTGGTGTGAATTAACCGTGAGCTGCATCCGAGGACCTTTCCTGAGACGTGTGGTCAGATATCGACAAGTTGTAGATATTTTCAACATCAATCGTAAATGTTTCTCCTTGTTTTAGGTAGATTATAATATAGATGCAACTTTCTGTAAAAAATCAAACTTGACTGTGTATTGTCAAGTGTAGGAAAGTGAAACCCTACTATAGGACAGTCAAACACATTTTAGTTCAGAGGCCACATACAGCACAGTTTTATCTCCAGTAGACCAGACCAGTTACAGAGCATAATGACCTATAAGTAATGAAAACTCACCTTTTCTCCATTTTAGAGTAAAAATAGTTAAAAATATATCCAGACTTTAATTTAAAAGAGCCTCAGCAGCTAATGTAAAATAAAGAAATTGATGAAAGGATTACTTGGGGCTCAAATTTCCACCGTGTATATCTAGTATTTGTACTAAAGGCACCGAATGATGCACTTTTTAGTATTAAAACTGGCCTCACTGATGGCGGTGGAGCCTTGCCGTACATCTGCCTGTGACACGTTTTCACACTGTCCAATTTTTACACATCGTTGCATCTGCAAAAACATTTTTCTCAAGCCTGCTTTATGCAAGTCTGTTCCAGCTCTGCGATACGTCTTCCCTGCTTTTATGGCAGCCCTTTCTGGTCTCAAAGATATTTATAAAATGGATGAGGAGACATTAATTGAAGTTGAAATAATTTAAGTTATATGATCCTTGGAAGATATTACACGGTGATACTCAGGAGAGAGGGAGAAGTAGTGACTTTTTAATGTGGCTGACTTTTCAATAATGAACTTTTTATTATTTAACGCAATTTTATAGCAGAAAAATTAGGAAATGGTTAAAGTTCAGGATATATGCCGTTTATTGGTACAATATAGTACCTGATTTATTTATTGTCTTTGTAAGAAAAGTAAGAAAAACGTAGGGATTATATGCTTTGGCTCTTGAGATAAGTGGCAGCCTAATAATGATGGTCAAAATATAAATGTTTCAAGTGATTGATTAGAAACAGACAACTGTAAAGTCAAAGTTACAGCAGCCAGTTTGTGTGGCCGGCTCGGCCCTGCAGCATGACTGTTGCAATGGGCTGAACCTGCTGCGCTGCATATGTTTTCAGCTGTTGCATCTACCACTCATGCATGCATGCATGTATTGCACAGCTTTAGTCTAGAACCCTCGCTAACCATATATTTTGAATATTTGTGACGTAGCAATGTGCTTTTCTTCCCTCTGTAGCTTGAGCTTTGTGTTAACATTTTTCCATTCTCCAGTCGACTTGGTAAATATGACCCACACTGACGCCACATTCAGTTTGTGGACAAACTTTGTAAAGGATTACAAATAAGGTGGTGCACAAATACTGCATCAGTCTGCTTACTACATACAAACACACACGTTGGTGTCCAGCTCTGCTGCAGCATAATAGGAAACCTCTTGCTATGCATCAAAGCTGAAAGCTGTGCAGATGGCCCCAAATAATGCATTATGCAAAGCCCACTGGTGTAGTGCATGTGTCAGGAAGTCCATTACTATAATGTTGAGATCTGAAGTGTACCAGCGCTAGCCACCTTCCTTTGAAAAGTCATGCGGTAGTTAATGGGAAAGGTTTTGGCTTTTATGTCAAGTGCAATTTTTGCACTTGTGCTTTTTTCTTTTTTATAGTTTGTGCTTTCGTATATCAAATAGAAAAGGCCTTAAATGGGTATCAAAAAGAGAAAAGGGGTAGTTATTTTAAACTGCCCTGTCTGAATGGTTGAAATAAAACACACACATGGAGACTAATGACTTGAGTGGATACACTGATATGATTGATGTGAACACCTAAAATACAACCTAGGAAAATAATGTACCCTATAGTACACGGTTAGAAATCCCAGAATGCTGTATAGATGGGTATGTTCTGGTTTATGAAGTACTTCATTTGTCTTTTAGGGAAGAAAGATGCACATGTTGATTTTCTCATTTGACTGTGGTTTAACACCAGATCGTACATTGTTCACACTCCTCTAAATAAATCTGATTACCCAGTCAGTAAAATCAATCTCCCATTTTCAACTAATTTAATCCTTTTGTTTTACTACGATCAAGAGTTTCTTAACACCAGAACTTTTAAAAACCAAACGCTCAGAGCTTTGTTTAGCTCATCAGTCTCGGATCAATTGCAGTTAGAAGAGAAGTTTGGAGTTTGTAAGGGAGGACTTGAAGGATTTCTTTCTGTCAATATTTTTTCCATCTCAGTGACTAATGGATAACACAAACAGATCCAGACTTTACAGGATGGAAAGAGCCATTTCATCAATTGATTTAGGTGGGAAATCTTTCTTAAACCCAGTGAATAAAATGAAGCCACTGCTAACCGCTCAATATGGTCACTGACCTTGGATATCAGACAGTGAACTTGGTAATTGCACTCCAGTAGTCCATATAAGCCAAGTGTGCTGAGGCTGGACTTGCATTGCTGAGCAACAGAATACTTAATTACCAGCTTTGTTTATGCAGCTGGGGGTATGTAGGTGTTGTCATGGCAAATTTGTGGTCGTGAAAAGGCCTACTGTGGCAAGAACAACAACAAAAGTCGCATCAGAAGCATCTTAATACCAGCTGAAAACGTCACTGCAGAAGAAGATGCAGGGGTTTAACTTAACAGATGTGTAGCTCAGATAAAAAAAATGAAGGCTTGATTGGAAGATGGGCGCGTTCTGACCCACCTGGAGAGGAGGAATTATGAGGGAAAGGCCTCTTGGGTAAAAATGGGTCTTAATGTAATCATATTACAAATACCAACATGGGTGCTCCTTACCTAACAAAGCTAATATTTCTCTCTACAGTCTTTACACAGGTGAAGAGATGGAGACTTGACCCCACATCTGTGATGTCCCTGATTGGATGTTAAAGCCAGAGGGAGAGATTGACGGCCAATCATGGATCCCTGCCTGCTGAAGCTTCTCATACTGGTACCAAAGCAAAGGTCTCAACAAAGCTGACATGTCCAGCTCGACAGATACAGGACTTGTGTTCTGTAAGTCCTATTTTTAGAATTGCTTTATATGATATGAACAATTTTTCTTGATTTTTCCTCTTCCATCATTGGGTGGTAAAAGATTATCCCTACAGACTGCTCGATGGTTGGCCAGTTAATCATATTTATAGCGCTTTAATTTTATCATAAAATCTTTATGATGTAGAACTTTACAGATGAACTCACATTGGAATCCAGACCATGATTTAGTTTTTTAAAATGTATTCTCTTCAAACTTGTCCAGCCCAGGCCTCTTTGTCTCCTAACTGGCCCTTTATGGGTAGTTATGATTTGACATACAGGACTGTCTCAGAAAA